>SNQJ01S0165587.1:3746-21073 GCA_010110895.2 Picea sitchensis | reverse complement strand
TAGTACAATGTGGTACTTGAATGATATGAATAAGAAGTGGCAATCCAATGCCATCTTCCATACCTACTACACCTAGTTGAAGCTCGCCATCCAGTCTAAGCCTCGCATGACCTCGAATACTTTACACAGGTTTTGACCTTTGATGAAGTTTAGTGCAAAACACCATTTCATATATATTACAACACACGCTGATGAGCACAAGGAACAACTTCAGTCTTATTATAAGCTGACAAAAGAAGACCTGGAGGAGATCACCAAGGAATGGTTGAAAAACCTCCTTGTTTCAATAGATCCCGCAGAAATGTCCGACATCAACAACCCAGAAGCTGTGCAGGATACACCTGGGCCCAGTAAGACAAAGAAAACAAAGAAGACGAAGAAGGCTGAGGAAGTCCAGGATATAGACAACCTATATGTGAGGACAACTTCCATTACACCAAATCAAGGAGGTGATGGCGAAGACTTAGAAGAAGTTGAACAAAGAACATAAGATGAAGTAGAAATCATAAAGAAGAGGAAGGGTTCGCCTCTGGAACCTTCCTCCTGAAAGAAATCGAAAGCACTCGTAACTAAGCTGCAGACCACGCTCACTCCAAATGACTTCAATTTTCTCATCGCAACTATGAATGAAGTTATAGAAGAGATAGAAAAAAAGCAGGAAGCTAAGCAAGAGACAATGTACAACATAATTGAGATCGATCTCCAAGGAGTGCAGCAGGCACTTCAGTCTAGCCATGCAGTCTCCACCGTGCCCCTGCCAGAAGGAACAACAAAAGAGGGAGATGAACCAATTCAACTCCGCAAGATTGCTAACATAGTCAAAGTATGAATTCAGAAAGCACAGGAAGAAATAGCGCAGACCACTTGGGCCTTAAAGAAAGCACGGGAGGAAATCATCGAACAATGCCAAGCTGCACAACAAGAGAAGGACACTCTCCAAGCGAAATTTGAAGAAGAAAGAGCGAATATCCAAAAAGAGAAAGAGCAGCTATTCGCGAAGAAGATCGAGATTGAAGAAGCAGTCAACAGAGCATTTCTCTCTGTGAGCATCTTAGGGCAGAAGGCAGAAGAACCCATAGAACGCCAAGTGATGAAGCTTACTAAAGTTATTCAACAACTTCAACAAAGAGTCATGGAATTAGAGCTTCAGACCATACCAAGTACCCCACAAGAAGTGCGCGACCAGTGAGAAATGACTTCCCGGAGCATAGTAGAAAGGATTAAAGCACTCACTGAGGAATGCAAACAATTAAGTAGCAGAAGTGCGCAGATATATGAGAACCTAACCGAGAATCTAGAATTGCATAAATTGGAGTCGCAACTCCAGGAGGAGAAGCATGAAGCTGAAAAGCTACAGGTGCAGTTGAAGGACCTATCACCCGTAGAGAGAATGAAGTGGTCTTGCGAGCAACGCACTGCCCAACAACAGATCCATATGATCTAGAGCAAGGTAATGGAAGTAACTCAACAACTTAAACCTATGCAGGATAAGGCATGTCATCTATTTAAAAATATTGAGAGCCAAGGAACAGAGCTGGAGCAGGTCATGAATTCAACACAACAATGCCTAGAAGGGCCGGTGAATGACGCACTCATCTAGGAGTTTTCCGAGCAAGAGGCCATGGCACAAAAACAGGTCGAAGCATCTCGAGCCAAGCTCGAGGCATTCAGAGTAGAGCTGATCAGACGTGAGTGAGTCGAGACGAGTCACAGGTGAGTATTGGGGGCCTGTTGGCCCTTGACCAAGTTTTGAGGAACACTTGGTCATATTTGACCATTTTTGGGACTTCGACAGCCTGTCGAAGACAAAGCGCAAAGAGAAGCAGAGATTGCGGAAGCTAGACCCCCTTTTTGGGTCCTTTTTTGGTTTTTGGGAATATGTAATGGGAAAGGGATGTCGGCCCGTGGGTTTACCCACGCTTAGGCCCAATTTTGTAATGTATAAATAGATATCTAGGAGATGTAAGTAAAGAAGAAGATTAGCCAATGGCTTAGTGCTAGAATTGATCTATGTGATTGACTTGTAGAGCTAAGTGCAAGTGTTGTAAGTGCTGAGTGCACAGATTGTAAGGAGGCTCTGTGATAGATCTATGCGAGGAAGGAGGATTTGGCGAGGTGTGTGCAGATCTCCTATCCTATGCGGACTAGGATTTTGATAGCTATGTGCTGTAACTGGATTGACTGAAGCTAATAAAGAAGAAGAGTTGGTGGACGTAGCCCGAGGCTGGGGGTGAACCACGTAAATCTGTGTGTTATGCTTTGTGCTTGGGTTTGATATGTTTATCTCTTTCTAAGTGCTTTGATATATTTAGATAGATCTATTTATGATTTGTGATTCTTATATGTATATGAATGTTAGATCTGATATGTATGAAGATGCTTAGTGCTGATCCAGGATCTGATCTTTTCTACTATTGCTAAGTGCTGAAATACTTTAGATCTAAATAAGTGTTGCGGTCCTATGTGCTATCTGTGAAGTATAATAAAGGTTGGATATTTATGAATGATTGAGGCTAAGTGCTCCATAAGAGATATAATCATAGATCTGTGTCCCAACTAAGGTTGCATACACATGAGTCTTGCAACCACCCCTGCCTCTACCTCGGGTGAGACTTCATCTTCTTCGCAGGTATTGCTGAAAGGGATGGTAGTTAGGGTTTTGTTGGTGCATTGTTGTAGCTTTGAAACCTGGGTTTGCCCCTATGCCAATATGATTCCTTTCACTTTCCTAAGGTCCTTCCACCAAATGGAGGCCTTTCCATTCAAGTTAAAAATGGCTATTCGAACCTTTAAATTTTCAGAGTAGTAATGGAATCTTAAGTACTTCTTCAAGCCAAGAAGACAAACTTCTGCTTCTTCCCCCTTCTTAATTTCTCCATCAAAATTGGGTGGTTTGGCTTTCTTGAACTCTTCGAGGTCATGGCTCTTGGAATATTTCCTCTTCCTTCTTTTCCTCTGGGAATGCAAACTAGTTTTGCAACTAGAATATTCCTTGGAGTTGACAGTTTCCTAACCAGAGGATTCTTCTGATGAGTGTCTTTTGGATCCATGTTGGGCCTTCTTTGAGGTGCTCCTCCTTGTGTGGCCACTTTTAGGACCATTCTTTCATATCTCAGGTGGAATCTGGGTTTTCTTYGTATGATGTATGTCCACATGACTGGCTACTGGTCCAGGTTGTAGCTGCCTTTGTATATCTGATAAGCTTTGCAGTAGGACTGCATTAATTTAGGTTTGCTTTTCCTACTCTTTTATTAGCCTTTTTTTGTCATCCTTACAACTCTGTAATTCTACCATGAGGCTTCTTATATTTTCATCCAAATCTAGAGGGGTTTCCACCGCCCTCCTTTCATCCTATTCTTCCTCTCTATTGTGGGAGATTTCCCCCAATTCATGGTGTGTCACCATCCTTTATGTTGTATTTTTTATTGCAGTCCACTGACTCCTCGAGTGCTAATAAAACATTTTTTGCGAGTTAATGATATACTATTTTATTAACAACACAGTTCAATTTTTTTTCAAAACATATACAACAACATAAAATTGTATTCCTTCCTTTAGTAGAGGTTTAAATAATCCTCTTAGGAATGGGGTAGGATAGGGTGTCACCCCTAAAAGTTCTCTTATAATATTTTTAAGTGGCTTGTTCATGATCCCAAGCAGGCCAAGTGTTGTTGCCCGCTCTGATACCAATTTGTAACACATCTGACCCCTAAGTATCTAGATTATTTGTATCTGGATATGTGTTTTAGACCTTGAAATATTATTTAAGTCCAAAATTTCACACATCAGGTAACTCATTGTATTGCTTGTTGTGTTTTCTTTGTTTATTTCTTCATATCCCTACTTGTTCATCAAAATGCATGCCACTAGCTAAGGGGAACCTGGAGTGATATTGTTTGGCCAGTCCAACCATGTTTCTATCCTTGAAAAACTACCATAAATTGACCAACAAACCTAATTTATCAAAATCAAACCATTCAAACACTTGAGGTGGCCTAGCTCTGTCCTTTAGCAGTTAGGTGCAGACCTTAGGACCAACTTCTTATGGCGTCATTTCCAGGGAAAGGAGTAATGAAGTATCTTTCCCTGGGATAAAGACAACAATAAAATCTGATCTTTGAGGGTGAACAAAGATCATGCACAAAGGTGACTACTATATTTCACCCGACGACTCCACTGAATGAAAACCTATTAAGGAATTCTGGCTCCCAGGAAAGGAACCAGAAAATCAAATCCTGAGTCTAATAAAATGCCCAAAGTCGACCTTGATATTTATGGTGACACAACCAACTCTAATTCAGAGAGATAATTAAGGAAGAATACCATTGCTTAGAGATACCCCTTGCCATCCAAAGGCAATGCCACTGTTGAAAAATTTGCCTCTGTCCACAACCATAAGTAGCTCGAGGTTGTCATTTTTAAAAACCCCCTTGTCATTAGTCCTTATACATCCCCTGTCTCAAATTATGCCTCATCATGCCCTCCATCAACCGCACCCACAAATCCTCCTCGTCCTGAGAGTCTAGTTGTCCCAAACATGGCTGTCAACATGATGGAAGCCATCATTATAACCAAGTATTGACCTTTGGTGTTGCCTCATAACTTAAATGAATTTCCCACAAGTGACTACATGAGGTATCTTCCAAGGTATGATGGTGAGGGGGAGATGACTACTGAGGAACATCTGGTGGAATTTTACAGTTTTGGAGACAACTTTAACATTGAACATGCAGATGTATGGATAAGGTTGTTTGTTCAGAGTTTGGATGGAGAGGTAAGGAAGTGGTTTTGTTGCCTAGCTCCAGACTCTATCACAGGTATTTATGTATTAGATGAGACCTTTATGAAACAATGGGGGGATAGGAGAGATTACCTGTATTACATAACTGATTTTGGGGCTTTAAGAAGGAAGAATGGGGATTTTGTATCAGAATTCACCAAGAGGTTCAACAAAATGTATAACAAGATTCCTGATGATATTATGCCAATTGAAGCCTCAACCAAGATCAAATTTTCAAATTCCTTTGATGTCAAATTATCTCTTTTGTAAGGGAGAGAAGGTCCACCACTTTGCTGTCCATGCAAGAGGAAACTATTGAGGTTGAGTCTAACATCCTAGCATCAGAAAAATTGAAGAAAAAATCAGACAGGGATAAAAAGAAGCATAGGGAAGAGTTGCCTTCTTCTTCCAACCCAACAGAATCTGACCCAAAGCTAGAGGAGACGACCATAACCTTGAAATCCCTAAATTTAGAGATAACTAAATTGAAATGGGAAACCAAGCATCCAAATAGGCCATATCAGGATGTTGGAAACATAAACACGAATAATTTTAGAAGGCCAAATAATGCTTCTCAACTCATGCAAAGAAAGGAGAAATGCCGAGGATCAAAGAGTTGTACCTCCTTTCCAGAACAATGAGATTGAAGAGATGGATGTAGAGAATGATGTTGTAGATTATTTTTTTGTACTGTTTAATGAAACCAATCTTTATCCTAGTTAGCTAATGCAACAGGACTATGAGATTTCATAGGTTTCAAGCTAGTTTGATGATGATGTGAAGGAAGATGAAATATTTCAAAGTCAGCCCCAAAAGAAGTATGATTTGAGGCCTAGACCAGGGGGTCCCAAAAAAAAATTCCCCTGTTCAGAACAAAAAGTCATACCTCCTTCCCAAGCAAGGCCCAAACAAGGGTACATCAAACAAAATTGATCATCCTCTGCCATCTAAATTTGTTGCCCCATAAGTAAAATAAGCAGACGACCAACCAATTTCTTTTAGCATAGAGCATGAGATGAGTAAAATAAAGATCCCTATACATTTAACATAATTGCTGAAAACTGAGCCATTCAATAACTCTATCATGAAGGTTTTGAATCCACCTATTTCTGCTATGACATATGATGTAATCAACTTGCAGGATGAAAACCCTGCTATTACTGTGGGCCCACACATTGAACATGGGTCCAATGCTTCTCCACCTTTTTACATATCCTTGAATGTCTATGACAAAATCTTGTATAATTCCTTGATGGATTGAGGTGCCACCCATAATTTCATGCCTAAAGTTGGAATGGAAGAGTTAGGGCTAGAAATTACCAAGCCCTACGAGGATATTTACTCCTTTGATTCTAAAAAGGTAAAATGCTTGGGAATAATTAAAGATATAGTTGTTTCTCTGTCTCATCTACCCATGAAAGGTGTAGTGATGGATATTGTTGTAGCTGAAATGCCCTCCAAGTTTGGTATGCTTTTGTCTAGGACATGGGCCAAGAAAGTTGGAGGATCCTTGCAGATGGATCTTACATATGCAACCATCCTTGTCTTCAGAGGAGAACACATGATGTTATATAGAGAGGTCAGATTGGCATATATTGTCAGTGATCATCAGAATCCAGGTAATCATCTAATTTATGATGTTGAGGATGAAATAGGGTCATATATTTTTCATATAGATGATGATGTCCTATAAATATCAATCAACAAATGCATAAATCAACCACTAACAAACCAAGGGAATGAAGTCTGGAAGATGTCTTTTGATGTCTAATCTTCAAAGGAGGGTTCTGGAAATGGTATAGTCCTAACTTATCCTTAAAAGGAGGTGGTTACACTCTCATATAAGCTGAATTTTAAAACAACTAACAACATAGCAGAATATGAGGCCTTGGTGCTGGGGTTGAGAGCTACTAAAGACATAGCCATTGCAAAATTGGTAGTATTTGGTGATTATGAGTTGATCGTCAATCAAGTCAAAGAAATTTATCAAAAAAAGCAACAAAGGATGAAAACATACAGAAATGAGGTATGGGACTTAGTGGACAACTTCTTTCTAGCATTCAATATTTCCTTTGTTCCCATAGATGCTAATCAGAGGGCATATTCTTTAGCCATGACTGCTAGTACCTTTAAACCTTCCATTGGTCCAAATGTCAAATATGAAGTGGAGGTTATGCACAGGAAAAGCATAGAAGACAATTCCAAGCATTGGCAGGTATTTAGTGATGAATTGGAGCTCAAAGGTTCCTACAAACCATTGAAGAATTCTCAAACATCTCCATTGATCAAGAGAATGAGGAAGATGAAACAAAAAATTAGTAGGCACTTCATTTTCTGAACAAGGTGGTTGGCCACAACATTGTAGAACTCAATACAAATCATATCCTAAGAGACTTAGTACCACTGGAGAGGTTGTTTGACAACAATGATGTCTCCAGGAAATCTTCCATGAAAAATCAGGAGCAGGAGGTAATAGAATGCAACATTGGGACAACTGCAAATCCCAAAGTAGTCAAAATATCCAAGGCACTACCAGATGAGAAAAGAAACATGTATGTCATCCTTATGCACATGTTTTCTGATATTTTTGCATGGTATTATGAGGACTTGAAGACCTTTGATACTGACATCATTCAACACAAGATCCCTTTGAGGGTGGTCTCAAAGCCATTTAGGAAAAAAATAGACGATTCAATCCTCTTCTAATGTCTATTATTGAAAAAGAATTGAAACGAATGCTTGATGCCAATATCATTGTGCCCTTGAGATACTCAAATTGGGTCGCCAACTTGGTGCCTGTTAGGAAAAAGAGTGGAGAAATACACTTCTGTTTGGACTTCATAAACCTGAACATATGTTCTCTAAAAGAAAATTATCCCTTGCCCAAGATGATCCATATTTTGCAAAGGGTAGTAGGTGCCCATAGAATTTCCATGATGGATGGATATTCTGGATATAACCAGATAAAAGTGCTTGAACAAGACAAAGAGAAAACAACCTTCACCACCCCATGGGGCATATTCATGTATGATAAAATGACCTTCGGCTTGATGAATGCAGGTGCCACTTTCCAGAGGACCATGGACATTGCATTTGTGGGTGAAAAGGACAAGTTCATGGTTATTTACTTGCATGACATCACCATCTTCTCAAAATATGATGATGAACATCTACAACACCTGGAGGAGATTTTTCAAAAATGCAAAAGGTATGGAATCTCTTTGAATCCAAAAAAGTCCAATTTTTCTATGTTAGAAGGAAAAATCCTAGGCTACATTATATCAACAGGAGGAATAAAAATAGACATGGAGAGAATTGATGCTATTCAGAAAATTGGCATCCCTAGGAATAAGAAGGCTATTCAGTCGTTCATAGGAAAAATATTTTTTTTAAGCCACTTTGTGCCAAATTTTGTTGAAATCATAAGACCTATTGCTAACATGATGAAGAAATATGCTGACATCAAATGGTGACAACAAGCCAATTCATCCTTCTAAAGGATTAAGTAGGATTTGGTTGAATCCCTTGCGTTGGTTAGTCCGGACTATTCCAAAGGATTCCTCATTTTCTCCTTTGCCTCTGAGGAAACTATTGTTGTTGTATTGATGCAAAAGAATGAAGAAGGGAATGAACAACCCATTTCCTTATTAAACAAAGCACTCAGGGATGCTGAACTAAAATATGACATATTGGAGAAGCAAGCCTATGCATTAGTCAAAGCATTGAAGGCCTTCATGGTGTATGCTTTGCAATCCATCATAATAACATATTTTCCTAGCAGTAGTGTGAAGGAAATTCTTGTTCAACCAAACAATGAAGGGAAGAGGGGCAAGTGGATTGTCAAAATTTTAGAGTATGACCTACACATAAATTCCACTAATATGATTAAGGATGAGTGCCTTGCAAAATTGTTATCTGATTCAAACTGCAAAGCACTGAAATTGCACCATACCTTGATCCAATCAGATGCCTTAATGATGCAGGTTGGAAAGGACAACATGTAGGTATTTGATCAACACTCTCTTTCACCCTGGTATAGAGATGTTGTTTATTTTTTGTAGAGCCTAGAATGTCCACCAAAAGTGGAGAAATCTAAAACTAGGTCTCTTAAATTGAAAGCTGTAAAATTCTGCATAATAAACTAGAATTTGTATTGGAGAGATACTGTCGGTTTTCTGCTGAAATGTTTGGATGAGGATGAGTCTAAATAGGTCATAACAGATGTTCACATAGGGGCTTGTGGAGGATACCAACAATTGAAATATACAACCCTAAATATTCTAAGGGTCAGATACTACTCTCCCACCATCTTTTCTTATGTGTTTTCAACAATTAGAGCTTGCGAAGAATGTCAAAAATTTGTTGGAAAACAAAAATTTCTCACTACCCCTAAAACCCATTTTTGCTAGTGGTCCATTTCAACAATGGGGCCTAGACTTTATAGGTGATATAAAACCACCCTCCAGTGGACAACACAAGTGGATTCTTACTGCCACTGACTACTTCACTAAGTGGATTGAAGCTATGCTCACTGGGAATGCTACTAACAAGGTGATCATAAATTTCTTGGAGACACACATCTTTGCTAGGTTTGGTTGCCCCAGGAAGTTAGTAACAGAAAATTCCCAAGGATTCAATTCCAAATCCATTATTGACTTCTGTGGAAGTTACAACATTGTCCTAACACATTTTACGCCACATTACCCACAGGGAAACAGACTAGTTGAGTCATCAAACAAGACCCTCATAAGGATCGTCAAGAAGTTGATGGCTAAAAACCAAAAATATTGGGACTCTAAGATTAAATATTCCTTGTGGGCTGATAGGATCAACACCAATAAGTCATTGAGAACCTCCCCTTTTTAGCTAGTTTATGGGGTGGATGTTGTTTTCCCAACTCAGCTTGGTCTACTAGTCTTAAATTTTTTACAGGAGGAAACTAATGAAATCCAGAGAAGAATTTTTCCGATTATTGAAGTACAACAGAAGAGAGAAGCATTGAATGGGAGAACTCATGCATACAAGAGCAAGGTCAAGGAAGCCTTTGACAGGAAAACCAAAAGGGAAATTTTTCAAGAAGGCGACTTGGTTTTGAGGTGGAATTCTAGGAAGGAGGACAAACCCAAGCATGGTAAGTTTGATAATATTTGGTTTGGTCCATTCAAAGTGGTCAAAGTTCTGGATAATAATACATTTATATTGAAAAACCTAGATGATACTGAGATCTTTGGAGGCCCAGTTAATGGGTGCTTCCTAAAACATTATTTTTCTTGATGGACCAAGGGTGGTCCATCCTGTACCATAGTTGTTTTTCATTTTCATTTGGATTTGATAGTTTTATTTGAATGAAGAATCCATAGCCCAATAGAGGCACCAGGTTGTAGCTGCAGATTTAATTTTCAGTTGAAATAAGACATATAGCAGGGATGGTAGACAAACATAGGTAATTTTCAACAAGTGGGAGAAAAATTTGAGAAGTAAGGCACATAGTCTATTGTTCCTAGAACCTCACTAGGAAGTGACATCCCCAGTTGGAGCCAATGTTAAAACCTAGGTCTACACCTCTCCTCTCTTTCCCTCCATTATCCCATCCATCTGTCAACACAATTTTTGTTCAGTTTTTGTTCAATGGTACAACGAGTCAGTTTGATTTGTTCTCACCCTTCTTTTGGCTTTGCATCATTTTCTTGCGTTTTGGAAGGTTAATGCATGTTTTGGTTTGAGTTAATAGCACACATCATCATGAATTTATTACTAGTGGGCTGATAGCAGGTTGACCAAATCCTTTTGATGAAAAAAAGAACAGATTGCAAGCATATGCTTCTTCTTGCACACAACAGAAAAACACGTTGTTTTATTATGTTAAACGTTCATAAATTTTTCAATTTTTAAAATATGTTGTGTTGGCACTTGCATGTCTATGCATGCTCATGGGAACTCAAGTTCAAAAAGGGTTACCTCCAGTTGATTATCATTACAAAGTTCATGTTAAAATCGTGCAAGTTTGCGCCTCCAATTCTCATCATCATGAGAATACGGGTAATTATAATTATAGGTGGTAAAATAGATCAGATTAACATCCACATTAAACTCATAACTTGAAATAGAGGCAGTCAGAATGAGATGTTTTCTCCTCGAGATCGATGGAAACTAAACAGAGTAGAGCCATAGGGGCTCGAGTTGTTCCAAAAATCAGAGATGTGTTTGTCAGAAAAAAATGGTACGATTTTATCTGTGCCTTCGAAGGACACCACTGGTGTTTCCCTGCTATTTGCACAAAATTTTGATGGGTTCCAGACCCAGCTAGGGGACACCTGTATCCATATCACACATCATTTCATTGGGGAAGCCTATGCTCTCCCGGTCTATGGGGAAATATGGTTCAAGAAAGGAAAATTACCACCAGAGCTATGCAAGAAATTCATGGTGTTAGAACACCAAAACCCTGACTAGAGCTAGGGTATTTCCATCATGTGGGTAAAAAGTGAATGGTGAGGTATCCTTACAAAACTCAAAAGATACATCACATGTGAGGTTCATTTCTTCATTGTGCACTATTATCACCTTCACTTTCTCATGTACCTAAGTGGGGATAATGAATTAAACCTTCCTTTTTGCTTGCTCAAAATTTTAACAAAAATGGCCAGAAGTTTTTAGAGCCACCCTGAGTCTGCCCACAGGAGTTGATATTACCAGGGTTTGATAAAAATTTTGGTCCTCTTCACTTTGGGTGAAATAGAGATGCCTTGGGAATATTTTTTACAATCTCCTGGGTTACAGGAACATGAACAACAAGCCGATCCATAGTCTGAAGAGGAAAAGGATGAAGATAACCCAGAAGGCTGGGTTTCCCTTGAACCTAGTTACTCCTCAAAGGATACTCAACAAACATAAAGTAAGAAAATTGCATCCAGAAATAGAGGTACCCAATCCAGAAGAACCAAATCAATTACCCCGGTGGAGGAGGAAACCTCTCGAATGCAGCTAAGATCATCTACAACAAAGAAAAGAGGGAATGAGGACAACAAAGTTTGTAGCAGGAAACAAGAGGCAACGGATACTTCATAGGGCCCATTGTCACCCAAGCACTCTGAATATGAGATTGTGACTTTCACCATGAAATAGGGTAAAATTCCCAAGACAAAATTGAGGGGACAAATGAAAACTAAACAACACAGTCCCAAGATTGTTATTGCATAATTTGTGCATATGGAAACCTTGATTAATGAGTCCCTTGAAGCCAAGCAAAACAAAAAGAGGAAAGGGAATCAAGGCCCTGTAATTCCCAGTAAGCCTAACAAAAAAACCAATATCACCAATAAGTTAAGGTTAAGTTCTAAAGCACTTTTAAATCCATATTTGAAAGACCCCCAACCAATTATAATTGAATATGAGGACATATATGGATTTTATAAAATGGAAGAGATGGAAATCCACACATTAAAGAAAATGATTGGGGATAAAGAAAAGATGAAATATAGTAAGGGTGAAGCTTTAGGGATAAAATTTGCAAATATTAAGATAGAGTACCCCGCAGACTCAGATTTACAACAAAATACAGGGGACCTTTGCCCAGATATTGAGCAGGACTCTGATGGCATTACCCCAAATACAGAGTTAGTTCCTGAGCAACTTTCATATGACACCAAAACATAGATTAAAGTAAAGATATTAGAAATGCAGGGGTGTCTGAAAGAAACACATGGAAAAGGTTATGAGGTAACACATAGATATGAAATGAGGTTCAGAAAAAACAAGTTGTCAACTAACCTCAACAAATCTTCCATAGATGAGGAAAATGGGATAAAAGATAGAAATAAGGAGAAGATTTTAATTAAGACAAAGGTCTAAGCTTATGAAGGTGTATATGAAAACTACTAGGTGCAAATTCTGAAGATTTTTTTTTATATTTTACAGCAACATAACCAAGATCTGGAAAAACATCATGCTAAGTTACAAAAGAAGTACCAGAAGCTACAAAGGAAGCATAACAAAATGTGCTTTTTCTTGAAGGAGATAATCTGAAGAAGACTGTTGTTGTCAAAGGAGAAAGGGTCTGAGACTAATTCCAGCTAATCTATCTGTGTTCCAGTTTAGTCTCCAACTAGAGTGCACGTGGGTATTCATGCACATTTACTTGCCAATTACAACTGTCAAAGTTTTTGTTAAGATATGTTCTACTTCAGTATAAACAATAGTTATAGTTTGAACTTATAGAAGTCTAGTTGTTTTAAGGTCTAGAAATTACTTCCAAGTGTAATAAGTGGTCATTTTCATTGGATATGAACCATATTTTTTGTTAATATTGAGTTTAAAGTAAGTCATGACTAATATTCCCAATGAATACACTCAAGTCAAAGAGTTGTTCTCAAGTTTTAATGAAAGAGTGTAAGTCAAATCAATCTTAAAGTCTAGTTGTTATGCAGAGTTGAACTTTTGTTTCAATATGGTCAAAACCCTCTGGGATAGGGATAAATACACATATTTTGTAATGTAAGGGGGTTCAATTTTTAGTTGAATATTCAAGCATCAAAATTTCGCAGGACCCGAAACTTATGATTGTCAAGCTTCCTACCCGGTGAATATAAATATTGATGACAATTTTTGTTTTCCTTCTCAAGTCTTTATGTGTTCTTAATCTTATCTTGGATGCAAATTTGAAATGTGTACAATGTGCATTTCCTTTTCCTTTCAACTATTGTTTTAATCAATCTTTTTGCTTTCATGCAACCTGATAATCAACTATTTCTTTAGTAAAGAGATTAGTTATATTGCAACTTGTTGGATAATTTGTATCTGGGTATGTGTTTTAGGCCTTTAAATATTATTTTAAGTCTGAAATTTCACACATCAGGTAACTCATTGTATTCATTGTTGCGTTTCCTTTGTTTATTTCTTCATATTCCTACCTGTTCATCAAAATGCACGCCACTAGCTAAGGGGAACTTGCAGTGATATTGTTTGGCCAATCCAACCAGGTTTCTATCCTTGAAAGCATACCCATCAACTAACCAACAAACTTAATTTATCAAAATCAAACCATTCAAAAACTTGAGGTAGCCTAGCTTTGTGCTTTAGTAGTCAGGTGGAGACCTTAGGACCAACAACTACTATCAACATTTGGTGTTCCTGGTAAGCAAAATCCAATTGATTAACAAGCTCGAGGGAATCACTCAATTGGGGTAGTTTAGGAGAATGATGATAATAATGGCCATATGTGTCACACAAATCATAAGGGATATTCATGCACAAAGACTTAATATGCTTAGAGGTAGATTCAAGAAGCATAACTTGCACGATCGATGTGGAAGGAATAGGTTCCAAATCATTCGTGTTAAGAAGTCCTTCGTGTTCAGGGTGTTAAGGACAATTATTGGTAGCATGACTATGGATGTAACATAAAGCACATGGATGTATGGTTATATGTGCTATGTTCTAAGTGGCCATGGCTTTTCCATGGTTATCTATGCCCCGTTTCTTTTTGGATTTCTTCCCTTTGTCAATTCCTTTCCTTGCTTATGTAGGGTTAGGTTGGGCCTGTGTAGGTGCCTTAGAAGCCACAAGAGTAGTCAATATTATCTAAATAAGTGTCAAGGACAAATAACGAATTTGTTGAGAGGGTGGCGAAGAAGTAGGAGGAGGATCCAAGTACTAGACTAGGATCCATAATCTGAGGTTAGGAAAATTCAACATGGCCATGACATGGGTCCTTAATATTACCTGTGGCATAAATAAGAAAGGGATATGGCCAAAGGGGTAATTCCTATGAGGATTTACCACCGGTGGTGGTACTGAAGATGAAATAACTAAAGTCCTAGTAGATGGATATGAAGTTGGACCCATTGGCTTATGGGATGATGACACCATACAAACATTGGATGAATTTGGTTGGGCAAATATGTTGAAATAATTACTCTGAAACCTAGGTATCTTGTTATCTAGGGATTTCCTTGTTGTAAATCAAATTAAAAACTCATGAAACAACATACAGTTGCTAGAATATTCAACTCAAATAAAGATAACATAAACAATACTAGAAACCACAATCTCAACCTCAATACAAGAAAGCTATTCTTCCCATCAACTAAGCTTATCATTCAAATAACTTCAAATATTACAAGGGATATCATACCTAGGATAACGGCCCACAGAGAAATACATAAAACTCTAGACAATACATGCAAACCCTAGCAATTTCTTGTGCTACTATATGACCTTTTACTTTCGTTCTTCCTGAGATGTACTCGACTTTCCTTAAGCAAACTCGTGTATACACACTTGTCTCCATTGAGACCCATGTACATGTAATCAAATACTGTACAAAAACTCTGTGCAGAGTGATCCTGTTGCTGTGGCTTCAATCAGTTGAAACCCACCCGCGACTGCCTCTGTTATGTCTTCTCCCTAACCTAATCTCTGGGTGGAAGTCCTTCTCCACCTATCCAATATCTCCTTGAATCACATTCCTTCGTGATCTAATACTCTGAGCAAAATTCCTTATTTTCTCTGTATCAATGTTTCAAGTGTCTTCAACTTCACCCTAGCCTTGCTTTTATAAGATTGAGTTATGAACTAACCCTAATCTCCAAAGAGATTGATGGTTGAGGTTAATTCTCATCTCACTTGAGATCAATGGCTATTATTTAATTCACTAATGATAATTAAAGCATTTATTTAAATAAAACTCAACTCTCTAATAAAATAATTTTACTTTAATAATTCCTTTATTAAAGTAAATTCTCAAGGTAGAAGGATTTGGATGACTTCCACATGTTTAAACACTTAGACTTGTGTTGAAATACATAGTTGATGCTACACACATCAACAAAATATAGGTGGAGGAATGCAATACACACGAAGTAATGTTGAGTATTTATAGATTCCAGGGATAATGTCAAAAAAAGAGGTGACTAATTGGATCCCATCCAAGGAAGAGATGAACAACCATTGTGTTGGTAAATGGTTTCTCAACACAACTGGTTTTTAGCAGGAAGGTGGGGTGGGTTGATTGTCAGTGCGCTTGGCATAGTCAGTTTCTTCCCACATATGACGTGTCTTAGGTAAAAATGAACACTAATGGGTATAGTGTCTACAGAAACCACAACTAGCACAAGGTTTATTGGTACAAAGGCTTGAATTCTTCCCCTATTTTGGCTGGGGATTATTACCTTGGCCTTTGGTTTCAGCAAGTTGGTTTCCCCTAGTGTTGGTATTAGGTTGTTGGTTTGGATTCCCTTGGCTCCCATGGTTTTGGTCATTTTGTTTTCCCTTATCCTTGTTCTTCTTCTTATTTTGATTAGGAGGATTGGGGGCATTTTGTTGCATGTACACTTTCCCTTGTGGAGAGGGTGTAGGTTGACCACCAGGGGCTTGGGGTACCATTGTTGGAGGAACTGTGGCAACTGGTAGAGGGACAAGGAAATGATAATATGGATTCATAGTGGCTCCACCATAAGAGGAGCTATTACAAGTAGTTCCATGTACATGTGGATGTGCATGGGGTGCATAATAAGAGGTAATGAAGCCCACTTGAGATGAAGAGTGAGATGTATCTTGAAGAGTAGTAGGATATCCATAAGAGGTTCTAACCCCTCCATAAGGGTAACCATAGCCACCACATCCAGGGGGATTAGGATGTGGATAGGTATGAGACACAAATCCTATAAGGCCACTGGATAAATGGGATTCTTCCAATGATGATAAGTCACTTGAGCGAGAGTGAGGGGCATCAGGAAGGATGATATATGGATACCCCACTTGAGAATAAATAAGATCGTATTGCTATGAATTTTGGATGGATTCTTCTTTTTTTCTAGGAATATTCATGGCTACATCCTTGGTGATGAGGGAAGGATTTAAAAAACCATTCTATAAGGAATTTATCATTGATATTGGCATTGTACAAGCCAAATCTTCTATGCCACTCGTGGATGTGATCTGAAATGCGAGTGGCTATGGTATGATGGAGATTTGTCAAGATTTCTATCCCTACATCATGGCAGATTGGAAGTTGGAATTGTTGATTAAGGTTGGTTGTCATTGATTTCAACCCTTGAAGAAATGTCGATAGCACAAAGGATTAACTCCAAAGTGGTCCCCTTATGGTGAAATCCCTCATGGGAAGACGCTTTGTGGATTGAATTATCCTAGAAGTATGGTTAGAGAACCCATGCTTATTTGTGGAATAATGAGATGAAGGTAAGTGAATTTTTCAATGAAACTATCCTAGATGAATAGTTCTTTTCATTCCATTTCCAGTGGTATGTGGAACGTCACATAACTCCTCACGGTTAGAGAGTTATGGCCATAAGAAGTTGGAGAACCAAGGTTTGGGTAATGGACCCAAGCTTGTTTGATGGATAATGGTATGGGTTTTAATATATTTGTAGGTAATACTATTCTATATGGATAGTACATGTCATTCCATTTCTTGTGGTATGTGGAATGTCACATAAATCCTCACGGTTTGAGAGTTATGGCCTTACAAAGTTGGAGGACCCTCATATGTCATCTAGAAGCCCCAAAAGGTCAAAGTAGTCAAAGTGGT
>SNQJ01S0165585.1:2051-21073 GCA_010110895.2 Picea sitchensis | reverse complement strand
TTGTTTGGGTAGAATTCACACATCAATTTTTTCTACAATTTGTTTCTACTTATCATGGCATTTGGGATAAATTTTAGTAAAGTCTCTTTGGTAATCCATTTGGAAGGGCACATATCCATCAATTTTTTGCAGTCGAAACTTATGCAAATATTTTTCTCTCATGTACAATGTATAAGTTATAGAGGGATATTGACATGACAACATCTCTTCTACAATTTATGTAGGCTTAGAAATGGAGCTATCAAATATCACAATATTTTCAACTCTTGTTTCAGTCTCATGTTTCTGCCTCTCTTATAACACTCTTAAGGTTAAATTTTGATTCTTCAATTTCTTGATCATATCCATATGTTGCAATTTTAAAATATGATATATTTCTCATAGATTCAAAATTACTTTCTCACGCTATGCTAATGGGATAACTACATCTCTATTGTATTCAGCTATAGTTCTTCACTTCATGATTTATACCTTCACTTCCTTGAGTATATATAGTAAGTCATATGTACTTGTCCCAACAATTCCCATACTAGTAAGATCTTTGGTATCTTCCATGCTTGGTGTAGGGCTAGGTGAATGAGTTCTTTCTTTCTTGGCTACATGGGCTCTTGTCCTAGATCTTGGATTATTTATTTTTATATTTCTCGCCACTATTGTGATTTTCTGATCCAGAGGATGGGGGTTTATATGGGATGATCCCCCTATATCCAATAATGTGGTAGCAATATCTTCAATTATATCCTTAATTTCTATACATTGAGTCCCATGTTCTCCCTGCTCTATTCTCTTCACTATTTTTCTCTTCTTTTTAGTGCTAGTGCCAACCTTGTCCACGCTCATTTTTCTTTCTTATCTCTAATGTAGGGTGTGTGTCCACATATCTAATAATTTATAGGGTTGTAAACTATTCATCACTCAGAAATAGGATTCTATATCATGAAACCATGTGTGGGTGTCTTTATAATTGATCACAAATGAATAGTTTTACAATCCCATGATGGGATTAGGCTAATGGTTTCCCTCCTTGTATTTTGTATCATCTCTTTGAGGCACTAGAGAAAAATGTGGAATAATTATATGTTTTCTTTACATATCAAATGTGAGTAATACCTTGATTTATATAATAATATGATTGACCCCTAGATTACCATTTTTTCCCCATCCTATTGCCATGTATTCATCAAAGACCTAAGACTTTCCTAAGAACTCTTGTTTTAATTGACAAGGTGATAACAAGTGTACAAATTACATTCTATAAATTGTGAACATACAATATGATGGAAAACACTTAGGAGACTTAATCGATCAGGTGTCATTCATGTATACCCAGTGTCACATGTGATGGAACCTACCACTGATGATGCCCCAAGTTACTGCAAATGTCTCTAAATCCACTTCTCAAAATAATAAGTTGAATTTTATAGGAATATATTCTCTAAAAGGAAGGCATTAAGGTATCTAACATCAATTGGTGTGAAATAAGATTAGGAACATGAATTGAGGTCTTGGACAATAAATTTGAGAGAACAAACCACTAAGTACAACTTGGCACTAGGAAGGTTGATATGGATGGTAAAGATATTTGAGAAATGTCCAATGCAATATAAAAACTTTCCTTTAACATAAGCATGACCTAATGATCACATGGGAAACAATCTACACCAAAAGGGACCAATTATATACACAAATAATTCAAGAGACATTAAAGGGTGTTCCATAAAGACTAGAAGAATAACCAATCATAGAAGTGAAAACTCAAAATCATGGTGTTATCTCCTAAAACAAACTTGCCATTTTATTTGATTTTTAGGTGATAGCATAGTCATGAATAAGTGTCATTTTTAATTTTTTGTGGTTTATGGTCTCCAAGCAAAGGGAATAAGTGAGAAATTCCAAAATAAATCAATTTGTTGTTTATTGCTTTCAAAAATCAAAGAAAAGTCTTTTCGGTGGCTAACCATTGTTTTGAAGTTGAGAAGGAGCCACTGAAAATTCAAGATTCCAGTGACAAATGAGTTTTTTGGAACAAGAAGGAGCCACCAAAAAGTCAAGCTTCTGGTGGCAAATGCAACTTTTCGAAACAAGAAGGAGCCACCGAAAGTGCAGACGTGGTTTTGGGAATCGCCTCTTCAAGAGTTCGAAAGAGAAAAGGAAGTACACACGTCATAAAGGGAGGATGACCATTTTTATGGGAGATTGGCGTGCTTACATGACCTTATCACTGGTTATGGAATAATCATTATGAAATTAGTTTTACAGCCTGTTGTCGGATCTTGTCTACATCATCATTATGGCCATCATTCAAATTCAAATTCCATGAGTTATTAATGCCTATAAACAATGTTTCTCCTCCACCAGTTGACCACACAGAGTTTATTCTTCATCACCAGCAGGTTCTTTCGATTGGTAATTTCTTTGTTTCAAGTTTCTACAAGTTATCTTGTGTTTTTCAGATGGGTAAGAAACGAGGTGGTCCACCTCTCAGGAAGGAGTTAGACAACATTCAATATTTACAATCTCATCTAGAGATTCATCAGTATTTCTTAGATGCAGGTTGTCTCACTTATGTGGAAAAGCTACAAGAGGGTTAGCACTAGGGTATCTGTAACACCCCTATTCTGGGCTGGGAAGGCGCTACATCGTGGAATAACAATCTCATACTTAATTCTATATATAATACATGCATTTAAAACAGGCTAAACACATTTAAACTCAGAGTCAGCACAAAATTACTGCTGACATAAATAATCCATGGAATTAACATTAATTCATATGCATAGCAGAATACATGATAAATATAAATACACAGACATGAAAAACATAATTAAAACATCGTCTGTTACTTATCTTTGAAATGGTGGTAATTCCACCAACCACGTGCAGGCCTTCCATGAACCTCCCAGCCTTAGACCACACTACTCATCAAGCTCAGCAGTGGGTCACCCCCGAGCTGGGACTAAGCTCCACCCCCAAGGAAAGGAATCCTAGGCTAGGATGAGGTTACAAGGAAAACACACAGTCATATGGAAGGAATTTTCTCCCAGGAACCACTCATACTCACTGCCACAAACTCTCCTTCCCCACATGCTTGTTCCATCCCAGGAGTATACACCTTCTCTGTCACCTAGATAGTCCTTTGGTTGCTAACCTCCCTTGCCTTGGGTTTCAACAATAGATCGGACCGGAAGTCTCCGAGCTCTGTGCTAGCTACAAGGTTCCTTCCAAGAGTTCTCTCCTTCCTCTGCGCACTCTCTCACCTGGAGAGATTTGTTCACACGCCAAGAAACCTGTTCTTCCAACTTCAATCACCTCTCTCACTTAGAGAGAGTGTTATACAAACTGGCCAATAAGCCACACGCAGTCCAGCACTACGTGGCCACAACAACCAATGGGGAAAACACACACGATCTTTCCAAATAGGCTCAACAATGACTGGATGGTCTCACGGTCATGGTTTTGGGACATAGACTCCACACACAGGCTCGATCTTCTCAGACAGAGGATGCATCGAATTTTCCAAAAATCAACACAGGTTATCCCTGAAATCAACACACAGACTTCACCCCCTAGTTTTAGAATGGCACGAGGTCTCTTGCAGGGTTTGGATGGGACATATAGTTCAGAAGATGCACCGAGACTCTTCTAGAGGTCAGACGGGTTCACGCCCAGGTAGACAAGGGTGGAATGGTGGAGGAACCCCCCAACACGGTTGATCTCAGATGCTTTATTTGCATCCACCTGGGTTGACACTTGTCACACATGAAACTGCATGCATTCCATTAGCATGCATTCCTCCCCATTTGGAAATCACTTGTCATTCCAAAAAGAACTTAGGATAAAACATATAATTCACATGGTATTTTTCAAATAATATTAAAATATTATTCCCAAGGTTTAAGCCCCTAGGCTCAACACTTAGTCCCCCTTCCCACCTTCCAGCCCCTAATCCCTTGCCCACTTTGTGGAAGCTTAGTCCCCCATCATTCAATCATTGTGGTCGGTCTGCACGCGGTGGTGTTTATATTTTTATTAATAATGTGCATAGATACATGTACAAAATCAGGCTCTTGGCCTTCAACACTTAGGCTCTCTGGCCTAATAATCACATAAGCCCACCATATTATCTTAACTTGGCTCACCAGCCTATAAAAAAAATAATTACAATTCATTGCATAAACATGATTTACAATGGGGCTTGGCCTTGGGGACATTACAATCCCCCTCCCCTTATTTTTTCACTATCCTCAGTGCAACTTTGTACTGTCTCTGCAAGCTTTTCAAAATTTTCAAAAAGATGTGGGTACTCTGCCCGCATAACATCTTCATGCTCCCATGTCGCGTCCTCGGGACCATACCAGGTCCACTGGACCTTTACAAGCCCTATAGCTCGATTCTAGAGCTGTTTCTTTTTCCTGTCCAATATGCGCACATGATGCACTTGCAAGACACCTTCTGGTTCTACCTGAACCACATTCCAGTCAATAACATGATTAGCATAACGTATATATTTCTTAAGCAATGAAACATGAAACACATTATGTACATTCATAGATGCAGGTAATGCAAGTTTATATGCAACTGGCCCAATCCTTTCTAGGATTTCAAACAACCCACAAAATCTTGCTGGCAACTTGGCGCAACTTCCCAGCTTCAGGGAACTACTGTTAGTTTTCACTTTCAGGAAAACATGATCACCCACTTTGAATTCTCGGTGGGTTCTGTTCGTATCAACATAACTTTTCTGCCTGTCCTGGGCAGTTTTTAAATTCTGTTTAATTTTTATCATTTGGTCCTCCATCTCCTTGAGCAACTCTGGCCCAACTACTTCTCTTTCAGCTGGATTATCCTATCTCACTAGAGTGTTGCACTTTCTTCCATAAAGTTCTTCAAATGGGCTCATCTTCAACGATGCATGATACCCATTATTGTAGGCGAATTCTACCAAATGCAGGTAGTTGTCCCATCTTGATGGTTTGTCCATTACGTACATTCTCAGCATGTCCTCTATTTCTATGTTCACCCTCTCTGTCTTTCCATCAGACTCGAGATGATACGATGTACTAAAATTCAGATTCGTTCTGAATCCTTTGAACAATCCTTTCCAGAAATTCGAGGTGAATTTCGGGTCCCTATCAGACACAAACGTTTTAGTAATTATGTGCAAGCATGCCACTTCTTTTAAGAATATATCAACAACATCTGCTACCTTGTGAGTGGTTTTCAGTGGAATAAAATGGGCAGCTTTTGTAAGCTTGTCCACCATAACCATGATCGAATCATGCTACTTGCTTGTTCTAGGCAATCCTGTAATAAAATCCATGGTTACCACTTCCCACTTCCATTTAGGAATGGGAAAAGGTTGCAGCAACCTTGCTGGGTGCCTATGCTCAGCCTTAACCTTCTGGCACTCCATGCATTTGGTGATGTATTCAGCGATCTCCCTCTTCATACCTGGCCAAAAGTAATGGATTTTGATTGCTGCCACAGTCTTCTGATATCCAGGGTGTCCAACATACGTCACGTTATGCATTTCTTTTAGAATCACAAGTTTCAATTCCTGGACATTGGGTATATACACTCTCTCTTTATACAGGAGTAATCCATCAGCTTCTGAGGAGTAACTTTCCCTTTTTTGTGGCCTTTCACTCTGTTGTAGCTTTTCTACCAAATCTCTGTACTGCAAATCTGCATTTGCAACTTCCAAAATTCTATCCTTAATATCAGTCCTGTACATGCTAATGGTTTTAGCATGTAAGTCATCCACTTTTCTGCTGAGTGCATCAACCACCTTGTTTTCCTTCCCCTTGATATGCTTGACATCAAAGTCGTATTCGCACAAAAACTCCAACCACCTACTTTGTCTAGCATTTAAAGTCGGCTAACCAAACAAATATTGCAGAGCGTTGTGGTCTGTTCTCAATTCTAATCTCCTTCCCATAAGGTAATGTCTCCATTTCCTCAAAGTGTGGATGATTTCTGCCAACTCCAAATCATAAGTGGAATAATCTTTTCATTCTCTTTCAGCTTCCTAGACTCATAACAGATTACAAATCCATCTTGGCTGAGAACTCCTCCCAACCCTTCCTTACATGCATCTGTGCACACCACGAAATCCATATTTGGATCTGCAATCCTCAAGATTGGAGCGTTGGTTAATGGATGCTTCAGTCACTGGAAACTATTCTCACACTCTTCAGTCCACTGAAACGTTTTCTCCTTCCTTTGCAAGGAAATGATAGGGTGAGCTATCTTTGAGAACCCTACTATAAACCTTCTGTAGTAACCTGCTAGACCCATAAAGGATCTAACTTCCGCCATATTCCTTGGCACTGACCATTCTCTTATGGCCTCAACTTTCTCAGGATCCATGGCAATCCCTTCTTCTCAATTAATGTGCCCCAAGTAATGGATCTTCCTTTGGTAAAATGATCATTTTCTCAATTTGGCATACAGTTGGCATCCTCTCAACACTTGCAACACCCATCTCAGGTGTTGTTCATGCTCTTCCTATGACTTGGAATACACTAAGATTTCATCTAGGAAGACTATGACAAACTTGTCTAAATAGTCCCTGAATACACCATTCATCAAGCACATAAAAACACTAGGTGAGTTTGACAGTCCAAACGGCACCACTGTGAACTCTTAATGACCGTACCTTGTTCTAAAGGAGGTCTTGTTGATGTCCTCATCCTTTATTCTTACCTGGTGATATCCTGATCTGAGATCTATCTTTGAAAATATTTTTTCACCCTTCAATTGATCGAAAAGATCATTGATCCTCGGCAGAGGATACTTATTCTTGACAGTTACCTTATTCAACTGTCAGAAATCAATGCACAACCTCAACATCCCATCCTTCTTCTTCACGAATAGGACCGGGGCACCCCAAGGTGACACGCTGGGGTGAATGTACCCCTCCTGAAATACATCCTTGAACTCCTTGAGTACCTCATGGTCTCCAACCTTTGAGACTTCATCTATGGATAATTCCTCCACACGGGTTGCAAATAATTGACAGCCTTTCTTGTAACACTTCTTCAGCTGCATGGCTGAGATTTCTCTAACAGCCACAACTCTGGGAATTCTTTGGACTGTTTTTTGATTTCCCTCCTGATCCAGGCATGTAAACCTCTTATTACAATAGTCAATAAGGGCATGGTGTTGGTCCAACCAGTCCATCCCAATTAAGCAGTCGTAAGAACCTAAAGGCGGAATATTCAATTCAGCCTTCGTGCTCAATCCATTCATGTCTATAGAACAAGAATTAATCAACTCAGTGACCTTCCTCTTTATTCCTGTAGCCAACTACACTAACCAAGACTTTTCATGTTTACTTCTTGATAAATGCAAACTTTCCACCACCCTAGGGTCTACATAACTATGGCTAGCCCCTGAATCAATTAAAATATTAATTGGTTGGTTGTTAATCATACCTTCCACTTAATTCATGTGTGATTGAATTTTTTCTTTCTTTTTGTCCAGGGCTACGTAGATCCTTGGCATCATGCTGCCCATGTCTTCCACGGTTTCAACTTGCTGAACATTGTGGATGGTTCTCACTTTATCTTTTCTATGGGGGTAGTCTCTGTACCTATGGTTCCCTTTACAACCCCAACACTCCATAGATGGTGCTCTAGGCATTTGTTCATCCACTTCAGCCTTCCAGGGCTCCCTAAAGGATGGTTGTCCCTGAGGACTATTTCTAAAAAAGGGAGACTTGTTTCCCTTCAGCTTTTTCTCTTTCTTGAACTTCTTCTGATCATCCCAAGCCTTCTGAAAAGTAGGTCTTTCTCTTTGTTGTTCATACAAGCATTTTTCCCTTCTTATTGTTCCTTCCATAGTCTTGGGATCATCATACTGGATTTTGTCACTAATGAAAGGTGGAAGTCCACTCAGATATCTTTGAATCTTAACAGCCTCGTCTTTGATCAATGGAACATACTTTAGTAGTTCCAAAAACCTTCGTTCGTATTCATCGATGGTCATGCTCCCCAGCTTGAGTTTGAAGAACTCCTTCATCTTTCTGTCATAATATCTTTTGGTCAGGTATTTCTTCTCGAAATACCTCTTGAACTCCTTCCAAGTGATATCTTTCTCTCTATTGTGTTGCACCTGCACAAACTAATCCCACTACATGGATGTTTTTCCCTTTAGTTGATACATCGCTATTCTTTCTTCTACATGAGGGGAAGAATTCTGCAGTTGGAAATATTTCCTCATGCCAAGCAACCATGTCTCAGCATCTTCCTCCTTCTTATGTTCTCCATCAAATGTTGGAGGCTTGATCTTGTTCATCTCTCCCTTCAATTCATCCACTCCAGATATTCAGTGTTTTCTGGTAGGGGACGGGCTTGAACTACTACGTGCCTCCCTATTGGAATGCTTTGGGGAGAGACGATGATGTATGCTACCACTCCTCAATATTATTCTCCTCTCAGGGGTATTGTGACTCTCTGTCTTGCTTGAGTCACTCCTCTTCTCCAATTTCCTTTCTATTCTTTCCAGGCTCTTCAACATTTTTAAGTTGAATTCACCCTGTTGATCCCTGACAATCATGATCTTTCATCTATCATCTCGGCAAGCCTAGGCATTTTTCTGTAATATTTCAATGAGTTTCATAATATGTCCCTCCTTATCCATTTATTTTCCATTCCCATTAGAGTTCGATCCTTCGACTCCCAGGTTGACATCCCTTCCTTCTTTTTCATCCTCTAATTCAGAGGCAATCTACACCTCTTCCATTTCTATACTCGGTTCTCCTGACACTCATTGAACTCTACACATGTAACCTGCAGTCAACCAAAGTTTCTCATGCCTTAAACCCTTAATAAAACTTCAACATTCATAAACCAATGTGAATAAGAAAATGTTTCGAATCCACTAAGTTTTCTGAGCTCTTTTTGGCTCTGCAAATTTTGGGACTTCTGGTTTAGGGGTCTTGGTCCACGAGACTCTCATAATCGCTTTCGGGTTTTGGGGTTTTGGTCCATGAGGATCCAACAGTTAAATCCTCAATGGTTCTTTTTTCTTTGAAAATTTTAGGACTTTGGGACTTCAGGGTTTCAACACTTCAATTTTTGGGTTTTCGGTACCCAAGAGTTCACAAAGTAGTGACTCCAAATCTCTTGTCGCTTCAATCCCCGACTTCTGAAAATTCTATCCCCTTACCCTCTAGGCCCACAGTACAACTGTCACCCTTGATCACGATGGTGCATGGCATGTTCAGGAGGGTCCACATCACCCTCGGTGACATCATCATGTCCCACCATTCTCGCTTGTCTTCTCGACTCAGTGGCATGTGGTGCACACCCATGTGTCCATGTCCATTCCAAGGCAACCCAACGGTTAGAATTCTGTCAGATCTATAGCGTAGATATTTTCGGTGTTTCATGGTTTCGGGCATTGAAGGTTCGTGCATCCACATATCTTGAACTTTTGTTTGCCAAAATTCCAAAATTACTGTCTACTCTTCCACTTGATCCGACAGTCACTTACGATCTACGATGTAGATTGTTTTGGGATTTTGCATATCGCGATTTCCACGTTCATGTGCTACATCACGGAATAACAATATCATACTTAATTCTATATATAAGACATGCATTTAAAATAGGCTAAACACATTTAAACTCAGAGTCAACACAAAATTACTGCTGACATAAATAATCCATGGAATTAACATTAATTCATATGCAAAGCAAAATACATGATAAATATAAATACACAGACATGCAAAACATAATTAAAACATCCTCTGGTACTTATCTTTGAAATGGTGGTAATTCCACCAACCACATACAGGCCTTCCATGGACATCCCAACCTTAGACCACACTACTCATCAAGCTCAACAGTGGGTCACCCCCGAGCTGGGACTAAGTTCCACCCCCAAGGCAAGGAATCCTAGGCTAGGTTGAGGTTACAGGGAAAACACACAGTCACAAGGAAGGAATTTTCTCCTAGGAACCACTCATACTCACTACCACAGACTCTCCTTCCCCACATGCCTATTCCACCCCAGGAGTATACACCTTCTCTGTAACCTAAACAGTCCTTCATCTGCGACCTCCCTTGCCTTGAATTTCAGCATCAGATCGGACCAGAAGTCTCCGAGCTCTGTGGCAGCTACAGGGTTCCTTCCAGGATTTCTCTCCTTCCTCTGTGCACTCTCTCACCTCGAGAGAGGCACTCACAAGACAAGAAACCTGTTCTTCCAACTTCAATCACCTCTCTCACCTGGAGAGATTGTTGTACAAACTGGCCAACAAGGCACACGCAGTCCAGCACTGCGTGGCCACAAAAACCAATGGGGAAAATAGACACGGGATTTCCAAACAGGCTTAGCAATGACAGGATGGTCTCACAGTCATGTCTTTGGGACAGAGACTCCACACATAGGCTCGATCTGCTCAGACATAGGATGCATCGGCTTTTCCAGAAATCAGCACAGGCGATCCCCAAAATCAACACACAGACTTCGCCCCCCAATTTTAGAATGGCACAAGGTCTCTTGCAGGGGTTGGATGGGACGTATGGTTCAGAAGATGCATCGGGACTCTTCTAGAGGTCAGACGGGTTCACACCCAGGCAGTCGAGGGTCGAATGGTGGAGGAACCCCCCAACATGGCTGATCTCAGACGCTTTATTTGCATGCACCTGGGTTGACACTTGTCACCCATGAAACTGCATGCATTTCATCAGGATGTGTTCCTCCCCATTTGGAAATCACTTTTCATTCCAAAAATATCTTAGGATAAAACATATAATTCACATGGTCTTTTTGGAATAATATTAAAATATTATTCCCAAGGCTTAAGCCCCTAGGCTCAACACTTAGCCCCTCTTCCCACCTTCCAGCCCCTAATCCCTTTCCCACTTTGTGGAAGCTTAGTCCCCCATCACTCATTCATCGTGGTCGGTCTGCACGCGGCGATGTTAATATTTTTATTAATAATGTGCATAGATACATGTACAAAATCAGGCTCTTGGCCTTCAACACTTGGGCTCTCTAGTCTAATAATCACATAATCCCACTATCTTATCTTAAATTGGCTCACCATCCTATAAAAAACATAATTACAATTCATTTCATAAACATGATTTACAATGGGGCTCGGCCTTGGGGACATTACAATCCTCCTCCCCTTATTTTTGCACTGTCCTCGGTGCAACTTTACACTGTCTTTGCAAGCTTTTCAAAATTTTCAAAAAGATGTGGGTACTTTTCCCACATAACATATTCATGCTCCCATGTCACATCCTCAGGACTGTACCAGGTCCACTAGACCTTTACAATCCCTATATCTCGATTCCAAAGCTGTTTGCTTTTCCTGTCCAATATGCACACAGGATGCCCTTGCAGGACACCTTCTGGTTCCACATGAACCACATTCCAATCAATAACATGATTAAGATCAGGTATATATTTCTTAAGCAATGAAACATGAAACACATTATGTGCAGTCATAGATGTAGGTAATGCAAGATTATATGCAACTGGCCCAATCCTTTCTAATATTTCAAACGGCCCACAAAATCTTGTTGCCAGCTTGGTGTAACTTCCCAGCTTCAGGGAACTCCTGTTAGTTTTCACTATCAGGAAAACATGATCACCCTCTTTGAATGCTCGATGGGTTCTATTCTTATCAGCATAACTTTTCTGCCTGTCCTGGGCAGTTTTTAAATTATGTTTAATTTTTATCATTTGGTCCTCCATCTCCTTAAGCAACTCTAGCCCAACTACTGCTTTGTCAGCTGGATTATCCCAGCTCACTGGAGTGTTGCACTTTCTTCCATAAAGTGCTTCAAATGGGCACATCTTCAATGATGCATGATACCTATTATTGTAGGAAAATTCTACCAAATGAAGGTAGTCTTCCCATCTTCATGGTTTGTCCATTACGTACATTCTCAACATGTCCTCTATTACTCTGTTCACCTTCTCTGTCTATCCATCAGACTCGGGATGATACGTTGTACTAAAATTCAGATTCATTCTGAATCCTTTGAACAATCCTTTCTAGAAATTCGAGGTGAATTTCAGGTCCTTATCAGACACAATCATTTTAGGAATTTCATGCAAGCATGCCACTTCTTTTAAGAATATATCAGCAACATCTGTTGCCTTGTGAGTGGTTTTCAGTGGAATAAAATGGGCATATTTTGTAAGCTTTTCCACCATAACCATGATCGAATCATGTTTCTTTCTTGTTCTGGGCAATCCTGTAATAAAATCCATGGTCACCACTTCCCACTTCCATTCAGGAATGGGCAAAGGTTGCAGCGACCCTGTTGGGTGCCTATGCTCAGCCTTAACCTTCTGGCACTCCATACATTTGGCGATGTATTCAGCGATCTCCCTCTTCATACCTGGACAAAAGTAATGGCTTTTGACTACTGCCACAGTCTTCTAATATCCAGGGTGTCCATCATACGTCACGTTATGCATTTCTTTTAGAATCGCAAGTTTCAATTCCTGTACATTGGGTATATACACTCTGTCTTTATACAGGAGTAATTCATCAGCTTCCAAGGAGTAACTTTCCCTTTTTTGTGGCCTTTCACTCTGTTGTATCTTTGCTAACAAATCTCTGTACCACAAATCTGCATTTGTAGCTTCCAAAATTCTATCCTTAATATCAGTCTCATACATGATAATGGATGTAGCATGTAAGTCATGCACTTTTCTGCTGAGTGCATCAACCACCTTGTTTTCCTTCCCCTTGATATGCTTGATATCAAAGTCGTATTCGCACAGAAACTCCATCCACCTACTTTGTCTAGCGTTTAAAGTCAGCTGACCAAACAAATATTTCAGACCATTGTGGTCTATTCTCAATTTGAATATCCTTCCCATGATGTAATGTCTCCATTTCCTCAGAGCATGGATGATTTCTGCCAGCTCCAAATTGTGCGTGGCATAATTATTTTCATGCTCTTTTAGCTTCCTGGACTCATAACAGATTACAAATCCATCTTGGCTAAGAACTCCTCCCAACCCTTCCTTACACGCATCTGTGCACACCATGAAATCCATATTTGAATCTGCAATCCTCAATATTGGAGTGTTGGTTAACAGTTGCTTCAATCACTGGAAACTGTTCTCAGACTCTTCAATCCACTGAAACTTTTTCTCCTTCCTTTGCAAGGAAGTGATTGGGTGAGCTATCTTTGAGAACCCTACTATAAACCTTCTGTAGTAACCCACTAGACCCATAAAGGATCTAACTTCTTCCACATTCCTTGGTGCTGACCATTCTCTGATGGCCTCAACTTTCTCAGGATCCACGACGATCCCTTCTTCTGAAATAATGTGCCCCAAGTAATGGATCTGCCTTTGGTAAAATGAGAATTTGCTCAATTTGGCATACAGTTGGTGTCCTCTCCACACTTGTAGCACCAATCTCAGGTGTTGTTCATGCTCTTCCTCTGAATTGGAATAAACCAAGATGCCATCCATGAAGACTATGACAAACTTGTCTAAATAGTCCCTGAATACACCATTCATCAAGCACATAAAAACAAAAAGTGTGTTTGATAGTCCAAACGGCACCATTGTGAACTCGTAATGACCGTACCTTGTTCTAAAGGTGGTCTTGTTGATGTCCTCATCCTTTATTCTTACCTGGTGATATCTTGATCTGAGATCTATCTTTGTAAATATTTTTTCACCCTTCAATTGATCGAAAAGATCATTGATCCTCGACAGAGGATACTTGTTCTTGACAATTACCTTGTTCAACTGTCGGAAAACAATGCACAACCTCAACATCCCATCCTTATTCTTCATAAACAACACCAAGGCACCCCAAGGTGACACATTAGGGTGAATGTACCCCTTCTTTAGAATCTCTTCAAGCTGCAATTGGAACTCTTTCAGCTCTAGCGTACTCATTATATAAGGATCTTTCAAAACTGGAGCCACTCTAGGCATCAAATTTATAGAAATATCGATGTCTCTCTTTGGAGGTAGTCCAGGTACCTCTTGAAATATGTCCTTGAACTCTGTGATTACATCATGGTATCCAATATTTGAGACTTCATCTCTTGATGCTTCCTCCACACGGGCTGCAAATAATTGATGGCCTTTCCTGTAACACTTCTTTAGCTGCAAGGCTGAGATTTCTCTAATAGCCACAACTTTGGGAATTCCTTGGACTATTTTCTGATTTCCCTCCTCATAGGGGCATGTAAACCTCTTGTTACGATAGCCCAGAAGGCCATGGTGTTGGTCCAACCAGTCCATCCCAATTAAGTAGTCGTAAGAACCTAAAGGCAGAATATTCAATTTAGCCTTCGTGCTCAATCCATTCATGTCTACAGAATAGGACTTAATCAACTTAGTGACCTTCCTCTTGGTTCCTATAGCCAACTGCACTAACCAAGACTTTTCATGTTTTCTTCTTGATAAATGCAAACTTTCCACCACCCTAGGGTCTACATAACTATGGATAGCCCTCGAATCAATTAAAATAATAATTGGTCGGTTGTTAATCATACCTTCCACTTCAATCATGTGCGATTGAAATTTTTCTTGCTTGTTGTCCAGGTCTGCATAGACCCTTGGCATCCTGCTGCCCATGTCTTCCACAGTTTCATCTTGTTGAACATTGTGGATGGTTCTCACTTTATCTTTTCTATGGGGGCAGTCTCTGTACCTATGGTTCCCTTTACAACCCCAACACTCCATAGGTGGCGGTCTAGGCATTTGTTCATCCACTTCATCCTTCTTGGGCTCCCTAAAGGATGGTTTTCCCTGAGGACTGTTTCTAAAAAAGGGAGGCTTGTTTCCCTTCAGCCTATTCTCTTTCCTGAACTTCTTCTGATCATCCCAAGCCTTCCAAAAAGTAGGCCTTTGTCTTTGTTGTTCATACAAGCATTTTTCCCTTCTTATTGTTTCTTCCATAGTCTTGGGATCATCATACTGGATTTTGTCACTAATGGAAAGTGGCAATCCACTCAGATATCTCTAAATCTTGACATACTCATCTTTGATGAATGGAACATAATTAAGTAGTTCCAAAAACCTTCGTTCTTATTCATCGATGATCATGTTTCCCAGCTTGAGTTCGAAGAACTCCTTCATCTTTCTGTCATAATATCTTTTGGTCAGGTATTTCTTCTCGAAATACCTCTTGAACTCCTTCCAAGTGATATATTTCTCCCTAATGTGTCGCTCCTGCACAAACTGATCCCACGATATGGATTCTTTTCCCTTTAGTTGATACATCACTATTCTTCCTTCTGCATGAGGGGAATAATTCTGCAGTTGGAAATATTTCCTCATGCCAAGCAACCATGTCTCGGCATCTTCCTCCTTCTTATGTTCTCCATCAAACATTGGAGGCTTGATCTTGTTCATATCTCCCTTCAATTCATCCACTCCAGATCTTCGGTGTTTTCTGGTAGGGGACGGGCTTGAACTACTGCATGCCTCCCTACTGGAATCCTTTGGGGAGCGACGATGATGTCTTCTACCACTCCTCGATATTCTTCTCCTCTCAGGGGTCCTGCGACTCTCTGTCTTGGTTGAGTCACTCCTCTTCTCCAATTTCCTTTCTATTCATTCTAGGCTCTTCAACATTTTTATGTTGAATTCACCCTGTTGATCCCTAACCCTCATGAGCTTTCAGCTATCAGCTCGGTGAGCTTGGGCATATTTTTGTAATCTTTCAATGAGTTTCATCATATGTCCCTCCTTATCCATCTCTTTTTCGTTCCCATTAGAGTTTGATCCTTCGACTCCCAAGTTGACATCCCTTCCTTTTCTTTCGTCCTCTGATTCGTAGGCAATCGACACCTCTTCCATTTCTATACTCGGTTGTCCTGACACTCGTTGAACTCTACACATGCAACGTGCGGTCAACCGAAGTTTTTCAATCCTTAAACCCTTAATAAAACTTCAAAATTCATAAACCAATGTGAATAAGAAAACGTTTCGAATCCACTAAGTTTTCTAAGCTCTGTTTGGCTCTACAAATTTTGGGACTTCTAGTTTAAGGGTCTCGGTCCACGAGACTCTCATACTCGCTTTTGAGTTTCGGGGTTTTGGTCCATGAGGATCCAACAGTTAAATCCTCGACAATTCTTTTGTCTTCAAAAATTTTGGGAATTTGGGACTTCGAGGTTTCGACACGTCGGTTTTTGGGTTTTTGGTACCCGGGAGTTCACGAAGCAGTGACTCCAAGTATCTTGTCGCTTCAATCCCCGAATTCTAAAATTTTTATCTCCTTACCCTCCGGGCCCATAGTACAGTTGTCGCCCTTAACCACGGTGGCGCATGGAATGTTCAGGAGGGTCCACGTCACCCTCTGTGACATCATCATGTCCCACCATTCTCGCTTGTCTTCTCGACTCACTGGTACGTGGTGCACACACATGTGTCCATGTCCATTCCAAGGCAATCCAATGGTTAGACTTCTCTCAGATCTACAACGCAGATCTTTTCGACGTTTAGTGGTTTCGGGCATCGAGAGTTCATGCATCCACACATCTCGAACTTTTGTTTGTTGAAATTCTGAAATTACTGTCTACTCTTCCACTTGATTCGACGATCACTTACGATCTACGATGTAGATCGTTTTGGGATTTCGTGTATCGTGATTTCCGCATTCCTATTCAACTCCAAAGGTTTTTTCAACCCTGTGCACTTTTTCTAGATCTGACGGTCACAAGGGTTTGCCTTCCCTCCTGAATAGATCCTCCAGCTCCAACACTTCTGGTGTGGAGTCCCCTCTCCCCATGGCCAGATGCCACCCCGGCTACAGTTTCATAACACCGCTACGCCTCCTGAGATGGTAACATGGTAAAGTAACTCATTGACACTCAGGAGAATTCAAAGGTCCAAAATTGGTCCTCCAGACACAATTTCTCCTCGAACCCTCGATCCAAAGACCACTCAACTGGCCCATCTAGGCTTAGTGTCAAAACCTTGGCTCTGATACCAAACTGTAACACCCCCATTCCGGTCCGGGCAAGTGCTACATCACGGAATAACAATCTCATACTTAATTCTATATATAAGACATGCATTTAAAACAGGCTAAACACATTTAAATTCAGAGTCAGCACAAAATTACTGCTAACATAAATAATCCATGGAATTAACATTAATTCATATGCATAGGAGAATACATGATAAATACAAATACACAGACATGCAAAACATAATTAAAACATCGTCTGGTACTTATCTTTGAAATGGTGGTAATTCCACCAACCACGTGCAGGCCTTCCACAAACCTCCCAGCCTTAGACCACACTTCTCATCAAGCTCAACAGTGGGTCACCCCCAAGCTGGGACTAAGCTCCACCCCCAAGGTAAGGAATCCTAGGCTAGGCTGAGGTTACAGGGAAAAAACATAGTCACAAGGAAGGAATTTTCTCTCAGGAACCACTCATACTCACTGCCACAGACTCTCCTTCCCCACATGCATGTTCCACCCCAGGAGTATACACCTTCTCTGTCACCTAGACAGTCCTTCGACTGCTAACCTCCCTTGCCTTAGGTTTCAGCAACAGATCAGACCGGAAGTCTCTGAGCTCTGTAGCAGCTACAGGGTTCCTTCCAGGAGTTCTCTCCTTCCTCTATGCACTCTCTCACATGGAGAGAGTCGCTCATAGGCCAAGCAACATGTTCTTCCAACTTCAATCACATCTCTCACCTGGAGAGAGTGTTGTACAAACTGGCCAACAAGGCACACGCAGTCTAGCATTGTGTGGCCACACCAGCTGTTATCACTGAAATTTCGTCCACACAGGGCGACAAGAACTCTGCATCATCAACACAACAATGAAGTCATTCATGGCACAGAATGAAGTTTACAGCATTCAAGAAGGGTCAAAAACTATACAAAAATTGAAAGACACCTCACATTAGTAAGATGCACGCGTATGCGCGGGATAAGAACGTGTTGTGCGTGCTTAAGCTCCCGACGCGCGACTGTCCACATAAAAAGACGTTCATCTGCTAATACGACACATTAAATGCTTAAGTTAGCCTCCCGATCGCCAATGGACCTTCCACTGAGATGATTTGACATCCAAATCAGGGTCGGTTCTGCAAAATCGGCGAATTAATGGCTTAAGTGAACCCTAAACAGCACCGTGTTTACACCGGAAGCTAGTTACGTGACCGCCTGGAAAATGTTATAAACAGCAGTGAAGGCTCATTGTTTCAGCAGAGAATTCCATGCAAAGTTACGCTATCCAGATCCAGAGCTCAGTCCTTTTGACAAGCCATCAGTCTACAGCCTAATTCAGAGTTCTTTCACCGTTTCATTTCAGTTCTACTCTTTTTGTAAGGAAAGCACAATCTTGAGAGATCCGAAGGACCTTCCGTTGGAGGGAGAGGGAATCCTTATCTCTGCCTTCATCGTGTACTCTGGTTTCCCCTAATAGATCAAGCCTGGAACCATTGTGGACTTCCTTGTCTCATGTTTGATATTTCTGTTTATTTCTGAATCGTTACTTGCTTCACAGTTGTTAGATTAGATTGTTTTCTGTTTTGTTTTCCTGTTTTTTATTAACACTCTTGCTGCTATAGATGTTCTTCCTTGGTGAACCCTGCAAGGCATGCAGAACGGTCTCTATTTTGCTCACCTGCTGACAGATTGACCGAGAACAGATTGGCGACTCCACTGGGGATGCCAAAGGTATAAAATCCACTCTCAATCAGGTTCAATTCGATTTCCTTTTTGTTTTTTATTAACCTGCAGGCCTCTGCGGACCTACGGGATAGTCGATTCACAGGAGAATCGAGGGAAATTGGTCCGGAATTTCTTTTTCCGGTCACAAACACAAACGCGCGGGTTTACCACTACACAGGCGCGCGCATGCGCCTCTGTGCATACTAACAGCCGCGCATTTGAATCAAACTTTTTCATTGTAAGGTTGGATGTGGGGAAACTCAGTTTCCTTCTCAAAATTGATGTCGTGTATGCTCTGAATACTGCACCACTTAGCCCCTCAACTTATAAAGGGGATAATCTAGCAAACATAGGCACTTAGGTGGATAAAATC
>SNQJ01S0165582.1:21671-39824 GCA_010110895.2 Picea sitchensis | reverse complement strand
GGCTCAATGTATCGGTCACCTTCATATGGATCTAATGGTGCGACCATGCACAGGGTGTCCATTTCAAAGTAAATTTTCCTCTTCTTCAAGTGTAACATCACATTATTGTCAAAGGCCCAGTCAATACCCAGTAATGCAGGATATGGATCATATTCATCCATAATATTGATGACCTCAAATTCTACCTTTGTTTTTACTCCTATATTGACTTCTACTTGCTCTAGACAGACTATTGGGTAGATCTTCTATTGATTATCCAATTGGATTTGGATGGGAGACCATAACAAATTTGATTTCCACATCACCTCCCAATATTTATTCAGAAAAATATTCACATTGGATCCCAAATCCAACATGACTCCATCCATGTCATAACAACCAATATTTTTTTTGTCATCTTAAATTCTCAACCAGTGAACTTTTGCTTGTTGACCTGACATACATCTCTTTCAGGTAGTGGAGTGGATATGATATCCTCCACTCCTTGTTCTTTCATGCAAGTAGCTAACATATGAGTCAACTTACTTGCAGCTTTTAGATCATTAAGCAATCACAAACAACAACACAAGAAATAACTTACATGGTCTTCAAATTCTTCCTTGTGACCTAGTTCCTATAAGACTTATGCATGCCCTATGCATTGCAATTCCTCTTGGCACTATTCTTCATAGGCCATCTTCTCAGTGCATCACAACTTAGTTTGTCTGCGATCCTCCTCTATTTCTAATTTCATCATGCATTGGACGTCTTCATGCACGTGAGCCTCCTCCAATGATATTTTCATTGTACGCTGCAACTCCTCACATGTGTGAGCCTCTTCCAGAGACCTTTTCGTTGCATGTTAAAATTATTCATAGATCCTAGCTTCTTCCATTCAAATTTGAGTCACCCTTTGTACTTCTTCCCTGATCCAAGCCTCCTCAAGTGACCTCTGACTTGTGTGCTTCACCTCCTCACACGCTCTTTCCTCTTCCAGTGCTCTCTATGCAACACACAAAAACTGCTTCTGTTGATCCGCATCAAACTTTGGAGGGGGTTGAGATTCCTTCCTTATCTTTCTGTCTAGATTTTGACTTGAGCCTTCACCATGCTCGAAGTCTGCTTCTATCTTCGCTTGTCTATGGGTTACTACCTAGAAATCATCCTCCTTTTTCTTCTTCTTATTCTTTCATAGCTCATCATGCACCCTATTACAATTGGTCTTCATGTCCTCCCACTTCTTCAGTAATTCAGAGCAGTATTCGGTGACATGTTGAAGACTATAAAAATATGCACAAAGCATGTGTTGTTTGGTACAAAATCAGGAGACATGACCAATCTCACCACAATTAAAACATGTGGGGGGTCTACCTCCCCCTCTACCATATCCTCGACCGCTACCACACCCATATACACCTTGGGAAACTCCTTGGTATCTTCCTCTCTTCACGCCACTTATCTCACCACCTTTCTTCTCCTTTTATAGCCAGAATGCATCGTGGGTATTATCTTGCATTAACTGGAGTGAGAAACAACTATTGACATCATGCCCAATAGATTTATAGAAATCACAGAATGAAGTGTGAGTCATCATCTGGTACTTTTTAAAGTTTGGGTAGCATGGTGGAACATGGCCCCACTATCTGCATATTTCACACCATTTCATCTGACCAAATGGAAAAGGATCAGGTGCTCCCATTGCCACATAATTTGGCAGGATGGAGAATTCATCTCTCTGATTCCCTTTTGCAAAATGGGTGGTACACCATAGATTCTCGTGCACGACCTTCATCTTATCCATATCTTGTAGTTGTGTTGGCCCTTGGTTATGGTAGTAAGCAAAGATTAAGGATGAAAAGGAAAAATGAGAACCTCATAGAAGACACAATGACTGTTACTAGGTTGAAGTGAGAAAAAGAGCAGAAAATACAGAGCGACGTCTGAGAAAGCAAGTTGTTCGACGAGGAGATTGAGGATGATAGGTCAGGAAGGAAGAAGGATCGTGGATAGCTCAGCAAGAGGAAAAATCCACCATTAGATGTTTTGGAGCACCGCGCGAGAAGGAAGGAAAGACAAGCTGGCAAAGCCATGAAAACGTGAGTCAAGTTGACCTAGGGTTTTGGTATCTAGGGTTTTGACACCTAGGTTTCGACCTAAGGATGTCGGTGAGTCATTGTAATGTATAAATAAAAACATATATGAGGGAAGAGGGTTGGTTTGAGTTTGTTGGATCTAGTTGTATTATTTTGACATGAGTGATTATTGTTGTGAGAGAGAGAAGATTTGAGTACGAGAGCCTTCTGGTATTGTAAGATCTTTAGCTGGGTGCGAAGATCAACCCTACAGCTGGGTGCACAGGGAGGGGAGAGATAGAGAGAAGAGGAGAGAAGATCTGTTGGCTAAGAGCATAGATCAGAACTGTATGCTTTCATATTAATATATCATAAAGAATAGTTATGTGGACGTATCCCTAGAGAGAGGGTGAACCACGTATATTTGACTCATGTGTGTGATTTATGTTGTGTTAGTTTACATTGATATATTGTTATTGCATTGTTCTGGTAGATCTAATAGATGTGCAGAATAGATATAAGTTGATAAGTGATATATGCATGTTGTATTGTTCTAGTATTAGATCCACTTGACATTTCCCTTGGTTGTAGACATCTCTATCCTGCAACCCCCCCATAGATTCTTTGGGTGAGACTGCATCTGCTTCGCAGGTGTAGCCAAAAGTGCCAGTAGTTAGGGCTTGTTGGTACACTCTTGGAAGTGAACCCTGGGTCTGCCCCTTTGCCAACAAATGGTTCCATTGCTGGGACCAGAATCTTGTTGAGGGAATGTCAAGGTGGTTTCCATCAAAGATAGAGATTCAAAAGTGGATAGAGGATCAAGAAAAGGACTTCACTGAAGCCTAGAACAAGAACCCTAATCTTAGTACAAAGGATTGGTTGGAGAGACATATTTTTATTGATATACACGAGATATTCTTTGGAGGAATCCATCAAGAGCTATATGAGTGGTTAGCCAGGTTGGAAGATACCTAATTTGAGGTCATATCTAGACCTCCTGTAGTTTGTAGGTCGGCGTTGATCAAGAAGTTCAAGAAAGTTGACAACGTCGTGTCAAGAGCAGTAGATCACTGGTTTGATAGCACCATTGGAGGGTACATCACTGAGTTTGTTATTGATAGAGTAGAGTCATATAGCCAAGCTGAGAGATATTTCTTCAAGGGACCAAGAGGAAAATTTTTACATTTCCTGAAGTCGAGAATCAAGATGATATTGCATGAAAAGAACATCTTGAAGACATAGTAGATCGATCGAACTTAAAAAGGCTAATATTCAGGAATTCAGATAGAGACAGTGACATAAAGGCTGGACATATGCACAGTGGGAGAGTGTTCAAAGAAGTTCATCTTGCGAACATGTTCAAGCATAACTACAGGGATGAGGGTTTCTATAGTGGAGAAGAGGCAGATCTGATGGACGAAGAGCATTCAGAACCCGCTAGGGAAGAGGAAGAGGAAGTTGAAGAACTTTGTCGGGAAAATCCAGAAACCTCAGGAACTACGCAGACTATTGAAGTAAGTATTATTAATACTCTTGTTGGTTCAACAACATTAAGCAATCAGAGTAATCAGAGTTACCAGACCATTTAGAGTACTATTACTAGTAGTCCACCACATACTTAGATAGGAAACCTAGGAAGATATATGGCAGATGAGATGAGACTTCCTATATTTAGGGGAGATGGATCTGAAGATCCTAATCAGCACTGGTTTCTGTGTGAAGCCGTATGGAATATTAAAAATTCCACCGATGAAGTTGTTAAAAGAACCCAGTTTAGTACTACCCTTCAAGATCGCGCACTAAGATGGTACATGAAGCTTGTCCAAGGACTTACACAACCTAAACCCTTGAACGAGATCAAGAATGCGTTGATTGCAGAGTTCAAAAAACCCAAGTCAGAGTCACAATGTATTACAGAGCATAAAGAGATCAAGAAGAATATATCCAAATGTGTCTGGGAATTTGACCAGAGATTCAAGACCTTGACAGGTCGATTGACTTTTCAGATCCCATATGAACAAAACAAAAAGTGGTTCATTGTTGCCCTGTTACCACACATCAGAGTTCCTATGATGCAACAAAAGATTGCTTCACAGGCTGAGGCGTTGGAGATCGCCATGAAGTTAGAATCAGACCCTATGGGAGAATCCATCTCAGGTATGAGTCAGATCTTGAGTCAACTGACTAGCTTGTCTTTCCAGGTCAAAGATATGAAGAAATACAAGTGAAAAGAAAAAAGAGAAGACATCTGGTGTGCCAGATGCAGGTCATAAGGCCATTACAAGGAACATTGTCCCCTATTCCATGAATACTTTGCCTCTAGAGCTCCGAGCCCTTTGAAGAAAGTCACTTTACCCTGGTGCGAAGTATGCCAAAATAGACATTGCCCTGGTGAGTGATATTACATGCAAAAATATGTTCAGACACCCACAAATTTGTATTGCACATTCTGTAAGTCCGTGGGACATGATGATAGAGATTGTAGGGCTTACAATATCATGCATGAAAGGTCAAGAGATATATACAAAATTCAAGGTGAAGTACAATAATAAGGAAACACTACACAGTACAACTCCCCTGGGAGAGGAAACTTCAATCCTTGCGGTGGATTCAGAGGACGAGGACGAGGAGAGGGTATGGGTCAAGGCCAAGGACAGATAATATGTTATAACTGCGCATAGCTAGGACACTTGGCAAGGGACTGTCAGAACCCTTGTACCACTTGCAGCTATTGCAACTCTTTCGAACATGTTATCGAGGAATGTCCAACATTGCTAGCTAAACTTCAACAGAAACGAGGACCTCAGCAGAACCCGCAGATACAATTGATCAAAGTTGAACCTCGCAGAGAAGACCCTAGAGTCGTTGTTATTACTAGAGGATGTGTTGTTACAGGAGATGACAAAATGACCCAAGGGAAGACTACAGAAGATTCAGGAATCAGGAAAGCTACAGAGAAGACCCAAACCTTTGATGTAAAGAAGGAAAGACAAATATTTGAGGAGGCAAGAAAAGAGTTCAAAGGAGACCAAGGTTCTTCATCAAAGACATGACCAAAAGTAAGAGAATATGGAATGCCTCATGCATTTGATCAGTCAACTTCGCCACGAGAAGGTAAGCAAGCTCATGGAATTTCTATATACTTATATTAAGTTGATTCAGGATGAGAGTGTTGTACAAGAGCTACAAAATTTAATCAAACAATATGAGCTAGGAAAGACTAACCCCTTACTGAATAGGGAAGTACACCAAATCGCTAAAAAGAGAAGGAAAAATAAGGAATTACATTTGAATGCTCAGATAGGCGAATATGATATAGACTATGTGGTCCTCGACTTAGGGTCAGAGGTCAATGTCATGAAGAAGAAAACTTGGGCACTGATGGGAAAACCTAAGCTGATTTATTCCCCTATTAGGCTCAGGATGGCTAATCAACAGGTTGTAATCCCCTTTGGCAGACTGGAACATGTCCCTATGGACATCGATGAAGTAAGAACATTTGCATATTTTGAGGTAATTGAGATAGTTGATGACATCTTCCCTTACCCTGCGCTGTTAGGAATTGATTGGGCTTTGAATAATTCCAATATGGTTGATTTAAAGAAAAGACAAATGAAATTTGAAAGAGATGGCCTTAGGGTCATTGCACCTTGATATCCAGATGAAGTTCAGCGATACACAGAACCCATCAGAGAGGAAGACCATGCATATGAACTGGAAAACATATACAAATTAACATCCAGATAGCAGGATTACATTAATCCTACGGCCGATGGAAACCTAAGCTAGTGAAGTGACAACGCATGTTCATCAGACTCAGAAGAAGACTGGAGAACTGGCAGAATAAAATGTATGAGGTATCTACAAGAAGATGTGCTAGATTAATCAGAGAAGTTCATTGGATCGGCACAACAGTAAGTAACTTACCCACCTTTGATGGTCTGAATCCTTTAGAAACCTTCTTGTCGGACTTTGAAGAAAGTGTACCAATGCAACAAATATTGTTGGAAATGGATGAGGCCCTGAAAGCAACCCCAACAAGATGGTGGGGGACACACAAAAACAACATTATAGATTCGGTACAATTTCGTACCTTGATGACATCGCGGTTCTCAGCACAAGTAGAAGGTTGTGAAGTTTGGTACAGAGGTCAAAGCTGCCCAAAGGACCATGTGCGAAGTTGCGAAGCAGCTTGGAGACACATTCCTCAAGAACAGTGAGTTCAAAAATTCATTAACACACTGGACACGAAACCTATCAACTGGTACCTTCAAGTAGAGTTGTGCCTCATCACTACAAATTGGGAAGGTATGACTCAGAATTGTGTAACCACCTTCTTATTTGTAAGTCAATATCCTTCAATAGATCAAGCATTATATATTTTCAGACAGAAAGTATTCAAGGAGGCATCTAGCCTTCCTTTGGAACAAGAAGAGGATGAATGGACTGCGCCTCTCCATAAACTACAAGGTTGTTACAACATCAATGTTGATGAAGACGATGATCCGAGGAAGGTTAACATCATAGAAACAGAAGGCCAGAGAGATGTGGAAGGACCTAGAGTTGAGCTACCATTCATTGGACAACCCATCAATATTAAAAAAGTCAATATTGGAACTGAGGAGACACCGAAGCTTGCAAATGTTGGAGATTATTGGGATGTTGCTACCATTGACAAGATCACAGAACTACTACACGAGTATCAGGACTTGTTTCCAACCAATTTCACTGATATGAAGGGCATAAAAGGGCCTATGGGAGAGATGAGGATCCCTTTGAAACCAGATGCAAAACCAGTCAAATAGAGACCCTACATATTAAACCCTAAATATAAGGAGAAAGTGAAGATTGAGCTCGACAGAATGCTGGAAGCAGAGATTATAAAACATGTCGAAGAATCGGAGTGGATCATCCCTATGGTGGTACATGAGAAAAAGACAGGAGAGATCAAGATCTGTGTAGACCTCAGGAAGTTGAATGATGCATGTTTACATGACCCCTTCCCTACACCATTCACTGATGAAGTATTAGATAATGTGGGAGGCCAGGAAGTATATTCTTTTACAGATGGATTTTCAGGATACCATCAGATCTGGATTGCCAAGGAAGATCACCACAAGACCACATTTGCAATAGAATGGGGGTCCTATCAGTATACAGTGATTCCATTTGAATTGAAGAATGCCCCAGCCATGTTTTCCAGGGTGGTGGTTGAAGCATTCAAGGAGTTTTTGCATAAATTTCTAGAAGCATATTTTGATGATTGGACTGTCTTTAGTTTATTAAAGAATCATATTGAATGCCTAAGGCTAATGTTGGACAATTGTAGGCAGTGTCAAATTGCCTTGAACCTGAAGAAGTGTATTTTCTTCTCACCATTTGGAGTGTTGTTAGGCCATGTTGTATGCAATAAGGGATTGTTGGTCAATCCATATAAAATTGACATTATAGTTGATCTACCCCCTCCTACTTTAGTCAAACAATTGCGCACTGCGCTGGGACACACAAGATATTACAGGAAGTTCATTAAGGGATATGCCCATATTACAACACACATGGAGAAGATTTTGAAGAAAGATTGTTCGTTCAGTTGGATAGAAGAATGCCAGCAGAGCTTCAACACACTGAAACAGAAAATGGTTACTGCGCCCATTCTAGTCTTCCTAGATTGGAGCAAGGAATTCCACATACATGTCGATGCATATTCCATTTCATTAGGAGATGTGTTAGCACAATCGGGTGAAGGAGATATTGACCATCCATTAGATTTTTCTAGTAGGAATCTATCAACTGCAGAGATCAACTACACCACTACTGAGCGAGAAGGGTTATCCATGTTGTATGCGCTGCAAAAATTCCGCCACTACTTGTTGGGAGGACACTTTAAAATGTTTACTGGTCACTCCGCACTGAAATACCTAGTCAACAAGCCAGTGTTGGGGGGAAGAATATGCAGATGGCTTCTACTGTTTCAGGAATATGACTTTGAGATTATAGTAAAGCCAGGAAGAATGAACAAAGGTCTTGACCACTTGTCAAGGTTGGCACATGGAGAAGAGCCCACTAGTTTGGAGGACACACTGTCGGACACACAACTTCTATCCATTAAAAATATTAATGACCACTTCACAAAAATAGTCCAGTTATTGTCAACAGGAATAACACCTAGTGAGTATATGATTCCCCAGAAGAAACAACTAGTAGTGCACACTGCAAACTTTTCGCTTATAGATAGACAACTAGACAAGATGGGACCTGATGAGATACTAAGAAGATGTGTTATGGAGGCAGAGTGACCATTGATCCTTGCAGAAGCTCATGAGGGCATCGGAGGAGGACATTACATAGGGAAAAAAACTGTGCAGAAGGTTCTTAGAGCTAGCCTTTGGTGGCCTACCTTACACAGAGATGCTAAAGACTATTACAGAGCTTGCGATGTATGCCAAAGAGTTGGGAAACCTTCTTGAAGGGATGAAATACCACTAGCACCAAAGTTGACCCTACAAGCATTTGAGAAATGGACCATTGATTTCATGGGACCTATAAACCCACCAGGAAAGCGCACAGGAGCAAGGTACATCATCACTGCGACAAAATACTTAACCAGATGGGCCGAAGCTAGAGAAGTTAAGGAATGTAGTGAAACTACAACTACGTGCTTCATATTTGATGACATCATAACCAGGTTTGGATTTCCAAAGATCCTTACGAGTGATCATGGCACCCATTTCATAAATAAAACAATTGAAGCCATGACTGAGGAATTTGCAATCCACCATCAGAAAACCACACCTTACCATCTGCAAGAAAATGGGACAATGGAAGCATTCAACAAGATATTGGAGACAGCACTGACAAAAATATGTAGTGTGAATAGGGATGACTGGGATTTAAGAGTACCAGCAGTACTTTGGGCCTATAGAACCACTTGTAAAAAATTAACAATGCAGACCCCTTTCAAGTTGGTTTATGGTCTCGAAGTTGTTGTTCCAATGGAATACCTGGTGCCAAGCTTAATAATTGTTTTCTTTACAGATATGGACGACACTGGCGTTGTTCAAGAGAGGCTCGTACAATTGGTCGAACTCGAAGAAGACAGATTTATTGCAAAATTCCAGCAGCAGGTACAGAGAGAAAGAGAGAAGGCCTATCATGACAGGCACATCAAGAGGAAGACATTCAAGCAAGGTGATCTAGTATTGGTATATGATAGTAATTTCATGAACATTCCTGGGAAGTTTAGAATGCATTGGCTTGGGCCATATGGGATCGCCTATATTACAGAAGGAGGAGTTGAACAATTGAAAAATTTGAACAGAGAATGGAAGGAAGGATTAGTGAATGGGAGTCAGATGAAGTTGTACTATGACAATTAGCTGCCTCACAGTTATAAGTAAAATCATGAAGAAAAGGGTCTAAGTACTAGGTGCATTTGAAATTGGGTACCAGACACAAAAAAGGCAGTTTGCACAAGGAAGGAGAGGAGGCATAGAACAGAAGGAAGAGGCTGCACTACGCATTCTGAAGTCAAAGTAAAACAAAATATCAGATATGAAGTGCCTCGGGATGAGTCATAGGTGAGTGTTGGGGGCCTATTGGCCCTTGGTTATGGAAGCAAGAAAAGATTGAGGACAAAAAGGCAAAACAAGAACTTTGCAGAAGACAGAGTGACTGTTACAAGGTCGAAGTGAGCAAAAGAGCAGAAAAGATGGAGTGAAGTCTGAGAAAGCAAGTCACTGGATGAGGAGATCAAGGATGATAGGTCATCAAGGAAGAAGGACCGTGGACATCTCAGCAAGAGGAAAAATACACCATTAGATGCTTTGGAGCACCGCACGAGAAGGAAGGAAAGACAGGCTGGCGAAGCTCTGAAAACGTGAGTCAAGTTGACCTAGGGTTTTAGACACCTTGGGTTTTGGTATCTAGGGTTTTGACACCTAGGTTTCGATCTAAGGATGTCGATGAGTGATTGTAATGTATAAACAAGAACCTATATGAGGGAAGAGGGTTGGTTCAAGTTTGTTGGATCTAGTTGTATTGTTTTTACATGAGTGATTATTGTTGTGAGAGAGAGATAAGAGTTGAGTATGAGAGCCTTCTGGTATTGTAAGATCTTCAGTTGGGTGCGAAGATCAACCCTGCAGTTGGGTGCACAGGGAGGGGAGAGATAGAGAGAAGAGGAGAGAAGATCTACTGGCTAAGAGTGCAGATCAGAACTATATTATTTCATCTTAATATATCATAAATCATAGTTTTGTGGACGTATCCCTAGAGAGAGGGTGAACCATGTATATTTGAATCGTGTGTGTGATTTATGTTGTGTTAGTTTACCTTGATATATTGTTATTGCATTGTTGTGGTAGATCTGATAGATGTGTGGAATAGATCTAAGTTGATAAGTGATACATGAATGATGTATTGTTCTAGTATTAGATCCACTTGACATTTCCCTTGGTTGTAGACATCTCTGTCTTGCAACCCCCCATAGCTGCTTTGGGTGAGACTGCATCTGCTTCACAGGTGTAGCCGAAAGGGCCAATAGTTAGGGATTTTTTGTACGCTCTTGGAGGTGAACCCTGGGTCTGCCCCTGTGCCAACAATTTTCATCATCAAGTTGGCCAATTGCAACTGCACCTATGCCAAACTTGTCGATGTCTTCGCCCCTCCTAGCGTAGCTTCTAGACACATGGAAATTTCTACCACCTCCACTTGAATCATCACCTCTTGCTAGGGGAAAGACACTATGATATGGGGAAGTAACCACATAATAAACCATTCCATGTGTTGAACGTCATGGATTTGGAACATCAACAAATCCAACAAGATTTTAAATCGCTGGTCATAATCCCATATAGTTTCTCCTTCCTTCTACCTGATCTCTTTTATCTTTGTGATACATTGAGATTTTGAGTTAGGTTTCCAGAAATCCCTAAGTAGATCATGCTTAATCTCGACCAGGGACCTCACCTACTCTACTGGTGTAGTAACCTTATACTTCATGTACCACATCAAGGCTCTTTCCTTGAACATAGTCTCTAGCTACACGATTTTGGATGCTTCATATGTGATTCTCTTCATAGACCATATTGCTTCACATGTAAACTAGTGTTGCTTTGAATCATCCTTACTCATCCCATTTAACATGGGTTGTCTTAGTGTATTGTCTTAGTTCTCCATCTTCAAACTCAAGCAAGTTCTGCTTCTCTGACTGTTAAGGGCTTGATATTACCACACCACTATTGCTTGGGGTAAAGTGTTTCTAACTTCACCTTATTATTCACTCGTCTCTTCCCTTTTTTCTTCTTCTTCTCTTTCTTATACTCTAATATCTTCATTATATGATGTGTTTTCTTCTTGACTAAAAATGTGCAAGGGGGTTGGTACAAAGGGGGGGTAAGTCCATTTTCTTCTAAAAATTCTCACGAGGTGACACATAGAGGTATCCACATGCATCCATTCAAGACCATATACTATTATCAATTCTTCTCCCCCACCACTAGGGAATCCTCCATCTTCCTCTTCTTCTGGTGCACCAACATTCTTTTCTCTACCTTCATGTCCTAACTGTGCACTGCCACTTTGTGAGAAATCATTCTCTTCAACCAACACACTAATGCTCTATGCCTCATCATCCTCTCTTCTTATTAGTGCATCACTTCTCTATACTTCATCTTCTTCTAAGGTTATGACACTACGCAATAGCCAAGGGGTGTAGACTTCATCACCTAGATCCATACTAGTGTCACTATTGGTATCCCTGTTGGACACCATCTCCTTTATGCAATGCCTATTTTTGGGGCTATCCTAATATGTACTCCACTTTGGCATAGCATACTCTCCTTTACTACCACCTGATGTTGTTTCTTTTTTCTTCATCTTAGACCCGACCCCTCGTTTCACGTCCTTGGATAATTCTTTTTCACTTCTCTTTTCTGCTCTTCATCTTATCTCAACTCTTCTTTCGTACCTCTCATCTCTTCTAGGTACATTCCATACCTCACCTCAGCTCAATAATTTATGGATCCTACTCAAAAGATCCATATTCTCTCTTACTTTCCCTTGTCTTTTCAACCCCCACCCGCGCGCGCTAGAGGAGTTTAACTTTCTCAGTCCTTCTTCAAACTTTCTTTAATCCTCGCTAAAATAATCAGTGTACTCCACGATGAATTAAACAATGTAGCATTATTTTACTCGAGAAAACCAGAAATCAATAACTCAAGTCCACTTATTACCTAACTCTTTCAATTCTTCAAGCTTGGATTAATCCCAAACCACTGGTTCCAACAGCCACACCGAAGAATTGGTAGCATATTTCCTTTTTAGGCATTCATGCAATAGACAAGGAAATCTAGAAAATAAAATCTCATGCATATCCGAGTAAATATGCATGTCCTTCCATTGCTTTACATTCTCCCCCAATCCTTGAATCTCTTGAAGGGAAAACTCATGTTCTTTTTCCTCTACCCATTCTTGAATTTCCTCCTTAGATGGATGTTGCCTCATCTCTTTCCTTCATCGTTCTCAACAAGACTTTCATTCTCAAAAATGAAACCATTTGTTGGGTGTTTTGATCCATGCTTGCACACATCCTTATTACCATTAGGGAGTTTAGACACAAGGTTTATCCAGAGTTGTCCAACAAAAAACCCAAAGCAATGACATATCAATCCTTGGCCAAGGTCGAGGAAGGTCTCACCTGAGATGTAGAGAGGATCACATAGACCATAAGTTATTGTTACAAGGATGAAAGTTGAACACACAAAAAATCATGAGGATTGGCATCCATGCAACTCATATCTAACAAACTATTAGGATTAAGAGTTAAAACAATACACACACATATTTAATTCATACATGATAGATGCATAATGGATCAGAATTATTGCATCTTTATTACTAGAGACATTCCATCACAACAGATATTTACATTGCACAGGAGAGATACATATGACAACCATAGAACTCCATATCTTCTCTACATAAATCCTCATAATTACAACATGATACACAATGTGCCTTTTCTCAAAACTTAGGCATACAACAAACACATGAATGTATCCAAAGCATTACAATATTACAATAGGCTCAAAGTGAGCTCGTTATTAAGGACTCAATGAATCACTTCTTATCATCATCTAGCTATCTAACCCACCTTATTTATGATCTTACTGCTTTCTTTTATATCTTTTGCTATTGGGGAGTGTTGTCTCTTTCTTCTCTACTCCACTTGTTTATCTAAAAAACCTGCCTCACATGCTTCTAGTGTGTGCCAATGCTCTGTTAACGCCCTGTAAATTTCCTAGAGGTTGTCAGGAAAGAAGAAATATACGAGAGGTAACTTTATCCAACCGCTTCGAAGCTGGGATCTAGCCCTACCAACTTTAGAGAGGGATATCTCTATATGATTTAGATATATTTCAAATTTAAAATATTAGGCTAGGTAAACAAATAAGTTAGTTTTGTTGTTGTAGTGTTTGTCGGGTTGGCTGAGATAGTCTACACATCCGTTGGGCTATGGGGTCTGTATCGTAAGAATGAAATCCAAACCAGAAAACAAAGAAACCTTTCACAGGGCGAGATAATATAATCACTGGATTCTTTTAGTAGCATAAATGAGGAAAAGCAGAAAAAGGTGAGAAGGTCCATTACAATAAAGAAGCAGTTAAGAATTTCTTTATCATAAAATCATAAGATAAAACATAAAGATCTTTCAAAGTGTGATACAGGGTATACGAAGATAAATTCTGCAACATTCATTACTTTCAAAGATTAGATTTAGCGAACAGTGTGATAACTAAGCGAGGACAACATTAAACTTAGGAAGAAAAACATCACCAGTGAATACACGCAAGAATCCTGTAAAAATGCCTCTTTGTATTAATGGAAGATCTCTTGAAAAGTATTACAGTCTGATAGCTCACGGGGTGTAAATATCAACCCTCAATACTTCGAAAAGTGAAGTATTTATAACCCAAAATTACAAACGATCCTATCATTAAAGATCAGGACGTGGTAAATCTATTTTTAGCCTAACTAACTTAACAATCTACAGAAATATAGGAACTGTTTGGTGATGTGTCGCAACTACATGTTGTTTTCTAGGTGAGCCATTGGGGAGGTCTCTGCACGACCTCATTTGACTGGATAGCTGACTGGGCTGGGACAACTCATCTGCTACTCGATCAGGTCACAAAGCTCTTCCCATCGAAGATGACTGGGAATGTTGACTTTGAGTAGCCTTTGGTAGACTTCATCCATTTCTGTGTATTTGGCGAAGGTAGGCTTGGTGATGAAGATATACCAGATCTCATGCTGAATGTTGATGTCCAACTGAAGTGCATCTAGGAATGCCTTGCCAGTGATGCTGCCTTGAATTCCTGAAAACTTTGAACTATCCTTAGCCACATTGGCCAGTCTCTTTTTGTAGTCTGGGAGAGTCATCAGTTTGTCGTTTATCACCTTCAGACCAGGAAGACCTTTCTTTTGTAGAGCCTCAATCTTGCTGAAAAACTTTTGTACCCCTTGGTCCATGGCCTGAACCTTTTCTTCCAATTGTAGCATCGATCCTCTCTTGGTCAAGACTCTCTTGACCTCAAGGATGGTCTATGTTCTATCTTCAATTCTCAGTTCTTCCAATTCCTCTCTGGTTTTAGAATTTACGAACTTGATGATTTCATTAGCCTGTGCAGGCATCTCTCCTAATTCTGATCTGATCTTCTCGATGGCCTGTTTGCTTCTCTGCACCAATTCATTTTGCTCAAACATAATCTGTATCATCGACCATATCTCATTCATAGACTTGGTGATGTCTGTCCAGAAACTTTCTTTAACTTCGGCTAGCGTTTTATCTGCCATTGTTTATTTCTGGAGCTATTATAACTCTTGTTTGAGTTGATCTGACACTTGTTTTTCCTTGGAAAATCTGGTTTGATAAGAACTTTTTGAGTTCCCGAAGGTTCTCAATCTCCTTTTTGAGCCTGCTAATCTCAGTTTCCTGCAGGTTCATCTTTTCCATAGATTTGGCCAATTCGACCGTCTTTTCCTGAGACGTCAGTGGATTTGCCGATGGGACTTCTGCTAGTGATGTTGTGCTCACTCCTAAGAGTGGAACTGCACTCAATGGAGTGAATTCCATGGGCTTCAATTCTTTATATTTCATTATCTTTTCCATCTCAGCTTCCATTTCTTTCAGTTGTGCATTTTGCTCCATGATTAATTTAAGCATCTCATCTTTTTGTCCTTTTGTTTCTACTATTTCCTTCGCATGTGAGTCTACTGTTGGGGGCAGCTTCAATTGCTTCCTCAAAGATGCTATGTCTGCATTTTTCTTCTTGATCATCTCCTCGGCTGCTTTCACATTCGAGGGATCGTACCCAATCTTGAGGACCAGTTCCTCCAATATCTTGATCATATTGTCTTTGGCAAAGGATGATATATTCTCCAACTTCAACTATGTCTGGATGTTGTTCAGAGACACTTGTAATCTGGAGGCAGTAGTGGAAGCATGTGCCAGTGTGGAGAAAACCATTTCTCCCGTCTGCCTGTGTAGATCCATTTGATCGGCAGGATGCACGTCTTTGGTCTAGAATTGAAAAGTGGCCCTTTTGTAATCAGTGATTACCTTTGGGTCTGGTACCTGTGCTTGGAGGAATGCCATGTGCATTCTTCCCTTCTTTGTGTCGAATTTCGATAGCAACCTGTGTTGTGCAGATGACGTCTACTTCCAGAATTGGGCATATGTGTTGTTGGTCAGATTCTGATTCTTTTTCTTGATCAGGTCATATTTCTCAAAGATACTGAGCTTCGAACCTGTCTTGCCTGGTTGATTGATCGTTAGAGTATCTGTAGGCTTCTTTGGTAACACTGTGGTTATAATATTCTTGCCGCTTGTATTGAGAAGCAATCGATCAGCCTCTTTCACTGTAGTAGATGGAACTTCCTTCTCTCCAGTCGAGTCAAGAGCTGTGGTTTTGGGCCTTTTGGTATGCAGTCGAAATTCTTCTAATGACACTTCAGTGACCAGAGGTGACAAATCCTGCCTAGACCTTTTCTCCTTCGGAGCCTGTGGTGTGGTTGTCTGCGATACAGTGATAGAGGTGTCCTGTTGTTCTGTATCGACCAAAGTATTTGGTTCCCATCCTGTCTGATTTGCAATTTTTTCTATCTCAGGCCTAGATTCGTGGACATACGGGATGTTCTTGTTTTTCACCCTCATTTCAGAAATAATCCCGCATGGATCATAGTGCCATGTGAAACTCATAAAGAATTTCATTTCCTTCAGTAGCCTGTCTACTTCTTCCCCTGCGCTTCGATTGTTGCAGATGAAAGACCCGATCTGCCCTTTGATTCTGAGTTGTTTCTTTTTCTTTAAAGACACAAAGTGAATATCATTAGAGTTTATCATCTGTCTTATGTATTCCAGAGCAAAAATTATGACAGGTAAGTATTTGGGCAGTTTATACGGGGCCAACTCGCACCCATAGATTCTGATCTCAGTGTGATCTTGGTACAAATACCAATCGCCAGTCTTTGTATGATCCGAGAGATGTAGGATCCTCTGAACTTTGTCATTAATGTTGGGTTCTGGTCTGCCACTACGCATACTCACCACTGGGTGGTAGAACTGATCAATGAACTGCTTGAAACTGAAGTCTGTGGAGTTATGTCTGAGAAGGGACGTCCATGCAGTCACTGCTTGCGGTCTTCCATCTCCATCCATCTTCTGCATGAAAAAAGTAATTTTTTCTGCTTGGAAGAAAATGAACAGGTATGCCAGTATTGAAGAATACCGGAACATGCCTTCTATGGAGAAATTGACAAATTGCTCGTGAATATTATTCACCAGGAACGTGCTGAAATCGAACTGTGTAGTGGGCTTCTCATCGGTGAAGAAAATAGACAAAAACCCCAAAATGGGTTCATCTACCCATTGATCTGAATAATAACCCAGCAAGGCACATAAGGACATGATAACCTGGTTTCCTTTGGTTGAGAACATGGAGGAAGGATAAGGGGGATTTGTAATGGGGAGATGAGCGGATTGTGGAAGAAAGAGCTCAAATATTTGAGCTCTTTGAGGAAAAGTCATCTTCTGGTATAATTCTGTAAGGGTTTCAAGGTTAAAAGGCGACGTGGAGTCAGCTCGGGATATTTGCATCATTTGGTCAATGGCTTCTGGCGTGATGAGGAAAAGAACTTCCCCGGAGGAGGATACAATGGCTCTTTGCTCGGAGATATAGTGGGCTTGGCACTTGAGGGAAAACTCTGGGAAATGGTGAATCTGAGGGAAGAGATACAGGGTTAGGTTGGACTCCCAGAGTCCAATTTCATCGCTCTGGTCCAGGAAAACTTCCTTAAGCCATGACTGAAGGTCTGCGAAGTCAAAATTGCACTTAATATCTGTGATTAAGTAATCTTTGTCAGCCAGTGGAATCCTGTTGAGGTCGACAGGAGGCGGGAGAAATGGATTCTGCTCTCCTTATACTCATTTTGACTTTGGCGCCATTGTTGTAACAATACCTGAAAATAAAACAACGTTAGCAGGAATGATTGTAGATAGGGGCGACTGGCTATAATGGAGAAGAAAACGGGGTAAATTATCTGGTCTGACGAGTGGGTAGATGGTAAAGGAATGAAGAGTGAGGGTAATTTTGAGTAAACGGGTATCTGTTGGGCACGGGGGACAGGTCAGCCGGTTAACGGATAGGTTATCCAGTAATAAATGGCCAACGGGTCACTTAGAGTGCGAGATGGCAGGTGACAGTGACTGAGGGATACGGACGGGTGACGTGGCGGTTATCGATTGGGGGAAACATCATGGTGAGGGGGCTTTCCATGAGTGAATGAGGAGGAAGGACTGACGGAGTTTATGGGATGTGACTCTTTTGGAAAGGTGGATGATGACATCATGAGGTGATGTGATATGTCAAGCAATGAGAGGCAGTGGGATTCGGGACCAATAGATTCATGCCACGTATAGCTAGGGGGCCCACCAGAGTGAGATTCCATTCCAAACCGCCCCCCCACAATTAAAGATAGATCAGTTGGGGGGGTCCAAAAAACACCTTGAGTCGTTGATCTGTGTGCCTTCCTTATGACCGTA
>SNQJ01S0165582.1:0-16660 GCA_010110895.2 Picea sitchensis | reverse complement strand
ATTAAAGTGATTTAATTAATTAATTAAATATTAATAAAATGAAATTCACTTTGGAGGGACAAGGTGAGCCAAAATTATGAAGGAAAGGCAAGGGCCTCTTCTCATCATTCATGTATGTTTATCTTTTTGATTTCTGGCTTCTAGCTAGTAAGCCCAACATTGGGGGTTTTGAGGGTTTGACTTAACAAACCCTAGAGGACGATTCAGTGGTGAAAGATTCCACCTATCTTGTCCCAAGCTTGGTCTCAGAGATGCAATATGCTCCCACACCATTCTAGTTCTAGATCTACTTAGTTGCAGGAGGGTTCTACATCAGTTGTATGTGCAGGTAGAGAGAGGGTGCACCATTGAGGGTTTCCAGCAAGAGGGGTGCACCATTCATTGAGGGAGGATTCATCCTAGCTGAAGAGAAGTGATTTTGGGAATTCCAGGTATTGGGTTTTCCTTGCAGGTGTCATAGCATCATTCTTGGTGGTTTCCGGAGGCATTTTAGTGGCAGGTTTATTTGTATTGACAATGGGATGATTTCCCAAGAGGAGGGTGCACCATTATTTGGAGGGTAGCTAGATCTAAGGATCTAGTAGGTATTTTGATGATTTGATCACTTGGGTATTCATTGTCATACCCCGATCTATAATTCTAGTGGATTGGTGGAGCTATTGGAGGTCTCTAGGAGAGAGGCCAAATTATTAGGGTTTTAGTCATCCAGTGGGGCGCACCATTCAGTGGAGGAGTTCAAATCTATAGAGTTTGAGAGGGATCTTGGAGATTCGAGCACCTGGGTTGTTCTTTCCATCACCCGATCTACTATTTGGCATCTTTCTTGAGGTGATTGGACATCTTTTTCACCAAGGCCAAATTGTTGAGGAGCTTCAACTATCCAGTAGGATGTGGAATTGGTCTTCATTTCTTATCCAACCTTTGGAGGCTTATTTTGTATTATTGGGAGCTTTTTGTAGCAACTCTATTGTCTATTTCCATAGCCATCTGTTGAGCATTCCAGATCAACATCTCCATTGTAGCAGGTTCTTCTATCTTATGAATAAAATAAGATTTGAGATGTTTTGGCTTGTCTATCATATTGCATATTGTTGAGGTATGTTCCATGGTTATATCTTTTTTTTATTGCTGAAACACACATGTATATCACATCAGTAATCCCTAAGGCCAAAATCAAGAGGCCATTCAGCACGTAAACACATCTAAACAAGTAGGACAACAAAGTGTTTGACGAAATACCTCACTTAGAAAAAGTTTAAAAAGACACCAAAACCGTGATGATCCTTGCATAATGGCTTGGGATCATTACATTAAAGGACCGTCGTCCTCGATGTTCTATCTGTCAACATGCTTTGTATATATAGAAGTGAACAAAAATGGATATACATGTCTCATGGCATCCTTCATTTCCCACATAGCCTCATCTGGGCCAAAGTGTTTCCACTGCACCTTGATCCATGCAATGGTTTGGTTCTTGAGTGGGGTTTCCTTCCTGTCTAGTATGCATTGAGTTTCTGGTAGGAATTCTCCCTCCGGCTCCACCTGGATCACAGACTAGTCAATTATATGATTAGAATCATGTACATATTTATTTAATAATGAAACATGGAAATTATCATGTGCCTTTACTGTGGGAGGTAGTGATAGCCTATAGGCTACCTGCCCCACTCTATCTAATACCTCAAAGGGTCCACAATACCGAGGTTCCATCTTGTCACAATATCCCATTCTCAGGGAACTCTTTCTGGGCCTAACTCTGAGATAGACATGCTCTCCTATCTTGAACTCTCTAGGAGTTCTCTTTCTGTCGGAGTAACTTTTCTGTCTATCCTGAGAAATTTTCAGATTTTGCTTTATCTAAATCACTTGTTGTTCCATTTATTTCAACATGTCGGGTCCTATTGTAATTCTATCCACTGGATTATCCCAACTGACTGGAGTCTTTCACTGCCTACCATAGTGAGCTTCAAAAGGGTTCATCTTCAGGGACTCTTGATAATCATTTTTGTAGGAAAATTATATCAATGGTAGGTAGTCTTCCCACTTTTTAGGCTGATGCATTACATGCATCCTTAACATGTCTTCTAATATCTGGTTTAATCTTTCAGTATGTCCATTGGTTTGAGGGTGATAGGCTGTCATAAACAACAATTTAGTCTCAAAACTAGCCATCAAGGATTTCGAAAATCTTGAAGTGAATTTTGTATCTCTGTCAGATACAACCTCCCTAGGCATGCCATAAGTCTAAATATTTCCTTCATGAAGATGTTGGCAATATCTATTTCCTTGCAAGTTGATTTGACAGGAAAAAAGTGAGAAGACTTGCATTTCCACCACTACCATGATGACATCATTATGCTTGGCTGATTTTGGTAATCTGGTGATGAAATCCATGGAGATGGTTTCCCATTTCCATTCTAGAATTGTTAGAGGCTATAACAACCCTACCAGGTGCCGGTGCTCTTCCTTAACTTGCCAACATTCTAGACACTTAGATAAATAATCAGATAATGTCCTTTTTCAATCTAGGCCAATAGAATTGTTTCCTAGTGGCCATGATCATTTTCTAATATCTTGGGTGACCAATATATGGTCTCTTATGTAGTTCGTCCATTATGAACCTCTTCAAGTCATCACAATTTGGAATATACAATTTGTTTTTGTAAGTCAACAGACCCTCATCCAACATCTGAAAGCCTTCATACTTTATCCTTGAAGGCTCTTGCCTTAGGTACGAGGTCACGGTATTGGAGAATGAATCTATTTCTTATGCATTCTTGACTCTTTCCCTGACATGCATTTCACAGGTGCTCACCACTTCCAGGTGTATCATTTTCACACTTCTGCTAAGGGCATCAACCACCTTATTTTCCTTTCCTTTGATGTGTTTGATTTCAAAATGAAACTCACTAAGGAGATCCATCCACCTAGCTTGTCTAGCATTGAGATTTGGTTGATCAAACATGTGCCTCAATCCACAATGGTCTATCATAAGTACAAATCTCCTACCCAAGAGGTAAGTCCTCCACATTTTTAAAGCATGCACTATAGAAGCCAAATCTAGATCATGGGTCACATAATTGATTTCATGCTCATTCAATTTTCTGGATTCATAGAAAATTACATGTCCTTCTTGCATAAGGAATCCTCCGAGTCCTTCCTTGCAGGTATATGTACACATGAGGAATTCATTATCAGGATCTGCAATATTCAACACGGGTGCATGGGTCAGAAGGTATTTCAGTGCCTTAAATATTTCTTCACATTCTGGTCTCCAAGTGAATTTAACCCCCTTTTTCTGAAGGGAAGTGATTGGAAAACCAATCTTGGAAATCCTTTTATGAACCTTCTATAGTATCCTTCCAAGCCCATAAATGATCTGATATTAGATACCTCCTTTGGGGTAGGCCATTCCATAATATATCTGATCTTGTTAGGGTCTACTGCCACTCCTTCTTTAGAAATGACATGGCCTAAGTAATGGAATTGCTTCTGGAAAAAGTCACACTTGGTAAACTTAGCGTAGAGCTGATTCTCTCTTAGTACTTGAATCACAAGTCTAATATATTCTTCATGCTCCTCTATGTTCTTGGAGTAGATTAGGATATCATCAATGAAAACCAATACAAATTTGTCTAGGAATTTGTTGAGTACATTATTCATCAAGCATATAAAAGTGGTGGGGGAATTGGTTAATCCAAAAGGTACTACCGCAAATTCATAGTGACCATACCTGGTCCTGAAGGTTGTTTTGTGGATGTATTCATCCTTGATTCGGACTTGATGGTACCTAGACCTTAAGTCAATCTTTGTGAAAATGGAAGCACCCCCTAATTGGTCGAACAAGTCATCGATTCTTGGTAAGGGGTACTTGTTCTTTATGGTTGTCTTATTCAGTTGTCTATAATCTATGCATAATCAGAGTGTGCCATATTTATTCTTCACAAACATGACTGGTGCTCCCCATGGATACACACTGGGCCAGACATAGCCTTTTTACATCATTTCCTTTAGTTGTAGCTTGATCTCAACTATCTCGGGTGTACTCATCCTATAGGGTGTCCTAGACACTGGCACCACTCCTTGTGCAAGTTCTATTAAGAAGTCAATGTCTCTTCTCAGAGGTAGAACCAATTTCTCTTTTGGAAACACTTCTCTATATTCTCTTAATATGGGGTGGTCCTCTAGGTTCGGCCTTTCATCCTCAACAGATTCCAACACTTGTATTACATATAGAGGACACCCCTTTCTACAATACTTTTTCATTTGGAGGGATGATATTTGTCTCACTGAGACAAGATTCTGAATACCTTGGAGGGTTACCTTTCTCCCTTCTTCGTTTACACATTCTAAGGTTTTATGGTAACAATACAACTTAGCTTTATGAGAAGCTAACTAGTCCATACCAGTCAACACGTCATAAAATCCTAGGGGAAGTATGTTAAGGGTAGCTTGGGCGGGCAATCTGTCCATGATGAATTGGAAAGATGGTATAACCTCAGCCACTTTTCTTTTGGTCCCTGTAGCTAGTTGTACCAACTATGGCTTATAATGTCTAACTGGTTGCAGCTTATATTTAAAAAAAGTCTGAGGGGACACATAACTCAAATTAGAACCAGGTTCAATTAAAATAGAAACTAGATGGTTGGTGATCATACCTTCCATCTCCACCATTGAATATTGGTGGTTAGCTTGTTTATTATCCACAACTGCATAAATTTGTGGCATGCTCATAGCCACATCATTGACTGTGGTATCTTCTTGGATGTTGTAGACTCTCCTACTGTTCTGCTGTATATGGGGACAATCCCTCATTAGATGCTCTTCTCCACAACCCCAACATTTCAAGGGTTCCTTCTTTGGGTTATCAGTCCTTCCCGGGGTTGCTCCAAAAGGTTTATTTCCACTCTAGGAGGGGAAATTTTGTTGATATACACTTCTAGTAGGAAGGATTGTCCTAGAGTCCTTCCTATAGTTCTTAAACCTTGAGGATTTGAACCCATTCTTATTGAATGCAGAATTTCTCTTCTACTTCCGGTCCTCGCGAGGTTCTGTCTGACTCCCGAGTTGTTCATAACAATACCTTTCCTTCCGAATAGTGTCTTCTAAGGTCTTTGGCTCATCAAATTCAATCCTATTCCGGTAGGTTTGAGCTAACTCACTGATAAATCGTTGCACTTTTACCTTTTCATCCTTTATGTAGGGCACATACCTCAGTAACTCAAGGAATTTATTAACATATTCCTCTATGACGAATTGTCCCAAATTGAGTTCATAGAACTCCTTAGTCTTCCCATCAAAGTATTTCTCTGACAGATACTTCTTATTGAAGTGTTTCTCAAACTATTTCCATGATAGGTCCTCTTCATGGATTATTTTCACATTCTTAAGGTCTTCCCACCAAATGNAATTGAGTTCATAGAACTCCTTAGTCTTCCCATCAAAGTATTTCTCTGACAGATACTTCTTATTGAAGTGTTTCTCAAACTATTTCCATGATAGGTCCTCTTCATGGATTATTTTCACATTCTTAAGGTCTTCCCACCAAATGGAAGCCTTTCCATTCAGGTTGAATATGGTTATTCGAGCCTTCAAGTTTTTAGAGTAGTTATGGACTCTGAAATACTTCTTTAAGCCAAGAATCCAAGCCTCTGCCTCTTCCCCCTTCTCAATCTCTTCATTGAAAGATGGCGGTTTGGGTTTCTTGAACTCTTTAGGGTCCTAACTTTTGGAATGCTTTCGCTTCTTCCCTTTCCTTTGAGAATGTGAGCTAGTTTTGCTACTAGAATATCCCTATGAGTTTCTAGTTTCCTTTCCAGAGGATTCTCCCAATGAGTGTCCCCTATCTCTAGGTTGGACCTTCCTCGAGGTACTCCTCCTGGTGTGTCCACTTAAGGGGCCACATCTTCGTATCTCAGGTGGGATTTGACTTCTCTTCATATGTCGTCGATCCACATGATTGGTTGCAGGTCCATGCAACAAATGTCTCTGTATGTTGGATAAGCTCTGCAGCAAGACTGTATTAATTTCTGATTTTTTTTCTTGCTCCTTTATCAATCTCTCGTTGTCGGACTTGCAACCTTTTAATTCATCCATGAGGCTCCTTATAGTTTCAACCATATCTAGAGGGATTTACACCGCCCTCCTCTCGTCAAAATCTTCGTCTCTATTGTGGGAGCCATCCCCCACTTCATGATGCATTACCATCCTATATGCTTGTAGTTTCCCGTGATTCATTGACTGCTTGAGTGCTGAAAAAACAATTGTTGTTAGCTAACAACCTATTAGTTCATGAACAATACATAGTTCATATTTATTAAATACACACACACACACACACAGTAGAAAGCTTTCATTCTTTTCTTCCGTAAGAGTTTAACCAGAGTCTTTAGGAAAGAGGTAAGGTAAGGTTTCACCCTTAAAATTATTTAAATATGGTTTTTATGCAACTCGTCCATGAGCCCAAACAATCCAAGTGTTGTAACCATGCTCTGATACCAATTTGTTACACACCCGACCCCTGAGTGGATTTCCTAGGGATGGGGATTCAAAATTTCGTTCTCCTTAGGTGATAAATCCTTCATTCAATGTTTCTACCACACTCTATTCATCCAGATGTTTCTCAATGTTTCTACCGAACCCTGAACCAACAGATATATCTCTCCGAAGTTCTTTGGGCGTTTATTGGTTGAGGGCCTAGTGGCGCCCACGTGGATCCACCTCACACGTACTATTTCCAAGTTCCTTCCTCCATGGTGGAAGAACATCCATAGTCTGATCTCATGACTAGACTTACTCTCTTCCTCTTATGTCATCTATGGAGGGATTCGACACTTCGACGCTTCACACCTATTTACTATCTATGCACGAGACCGCCCGGAGTACCGAACCTCCAAAGTCTCGTAAGCTCACCACGTGGCTCCAACTTCTAGACTGTTTTGGTTCCTCTACAATGATAAATCCCAGACTCTCTAGAGTCCCTAAGTCCCGAACTCTTAGAGTTCTAGTCACGTTGCCAACTGAGTTGGCTAGGAGGACACGTATCAGGGACTGGCACATAGGAGGGGTCAAGGTGACACGTTTTATGCCCCAATGGGCCTATAGGGCATGTGATGCACATGAATATGAGTGACGCATGGCACGTCAAGATGGTGTCCATGTCACCCTGGGGGCGTCACTACACCACGTCACCCCGAACTAATAGGCTTCTAACATTCCCCATATCTCATGGTCGAGATACGGCCACATAGATTTATAGATCTACGACTTCGATTACCTCGGGGACTTGGCGTTTGAGAGTGTTTCAATGCAACCTCCTCTTATCTCCCAAAGTGCCCGACCTCCGATCAAAAGGGGGTTAGCTCCACGCGTCTCTGGTAGATCGATGACAGGGAAAGAACCTGAAGGGTCCCTCGATCTACGACTTTGGGCCCTTCGCGGCTCCGACCTTCACGGCTTTGGATCCTAGTTTAGCTAGTAGGATAGGTCCACCTAACCCCTGGGGAATCACCTAACGTCAATCAACCTTACAGGAAACCAAGTCTCTCGGTTACCTTCGACTAGTATAAGGCTAGTAGGGTCGGTCATTCTCCGAAGTCTCAGACTTCTGGAGCTCCGAACCTAGGAGGAATTAGCTTTTGTAGGATTAGCACAAGGTTCCTAGGTATTGGTCATATGGGTCCTCTCAGACAGATCTCATCCACCCATCTTCCAAATGAAGAGACCTCCTCTTTTTAGGGCTTGCACTTCACTATTCTTCCTGAGATTTATCGTGAAATGGTTAAGGAATTGGTCTTGGAATCCCAGTCACATGACAAGGAGTCTGAAAGAGGTATCCTCTTCAAACAGATAGGTTCAGGTTGACGCGATCTTTCCTATCTCGGTCTTCTTACAAGATTATGCCCCAGGTAGCATCAGGAACTAAGCTGGGCATACATAATACCCTTCAGAAGTGTAATTTCATGAAGAGATGAAGGCATACACATATCATAACCATCCCACACATAAGTCATTTATAAATACACAGATGTATAAATCCAAGCATTAATCCATCGGTCCAGTTCAATACATAAAACAGGGAAAATACTTATCAGAACCAGATAATATGAAGCGAATGCTGAAAGGGTGCTCGTTTCCACCCAACCATAGGCTCAGTCACTCCTAATGAATTTACGACTAGCCACCCCTGAGCTAAACCATGATAATCTGTGATCAAATACGTTCTTTCGGCTCAACGACAGTAGGGATGGAGGTTAATATCCTCCTCCCACGGTATCTTGGAAATGGTTCACATGATACCAAGCAAGGAGGACCAACCCCGTTTATCAGCTTGTATCATAACCCCTCTATCCATCTCCCTGTGACCAGAACACTCCCTTTTTCAGTTCTTCCTTGAACCCGAGAGCTTACTCCCTCATCTCTGCACTCTTTGCAGGTCTTCCTCTGCCCACCACACCCTTCCTTCTTACCTCTTTCAACAATGTTGTGTGTGGCTCAAGTTCCCAGTCTATGGTCAAGTCTGGAAGCCTTACATATGGGTGCTCTACCCCATCCCCTCATTAACTCTTGAGGAGGTCTTCCCACCTACCAGCCTGACTGTAATTCGTTTATGGGTTAGAGGACTATTCTCGTCCTGAGCAATTAAAATCAGTAATGTACTGGTTTTTTGAAGTTTAACGCAACCATTCCTGGTCCCCTTCACCATATCTTTGCATAGAATTCGTGGTCTTTCTTGGTACACCCCCCTTCCAGTAGTCATGCAACACTTATCCATTTTCTAGTAAATAACATAATTTACATTCATTGACCTTTTATACAAAGGTCCATCAAATCAAACATTCACACATATTGAGTTTTCCATAGTATCTTGGCCATTATAGTTATATTTACAAACTGGGGGAAACAAGGTGTTACATCTGCTTATGAATTGTAATGCATGATTGCTAGTATATAGAACAAATTCCTTAGGCATGAGGTAGTGTTTCCATTTCTTTAGTGCTTGAACAATTGCATAAAACTCCTTATCATAAGAATAATATTTTTGTTTATCCTCATTCAACTTTTCACTAAAATATGCAATTGGTATTTGTTCTTGACTTAAGAGAGTTCTTATTGCAGTTCCACTAACATCAATTTCAACTTGGAAAAACTTACCAAAGTCTAGAAAAGCTAAAATAGGTTGTTCAGTAATATTCTTCTCTAACAATTTGAAGTTCCTATGAGCTACCTCTGCCATTTAAGTGGTTGTTTTATTTCCTTGATTGTTTCCAAAAATGGAGCACATAATTGACTGAAACTTCTTATAAACTTTCTATAAAAACTTACTAAACCATGGAAGCTTCTTACCTCAAACACACTTCTTGGAGTAGGTCAATTTATTATTGCTTGAACCTTTTATGGATCTATCTTTAGACCATCCTCAAATATCACAAATCCCAAATATATCGGCTCATTCTTCATAAAACTACACTTCTTCAAATTGATCAGCAACTTAATTTCTATAAGGTACTCAAAACCATTTTTGGATATCTCAAATGTTTTTCTCTTGTTTGACTATATATCAAGATATCATCCAAATATACTATCAAAAAGTTTCCAATAAATTCTTTCAAAACATCATTCATTAATCTCATAAAAGTACTTGGAGAATTTGTGAGCCCTAAGGGCATCACAAACCATTCATACAACCCACTATTAGTTTTGAAAGCAATCTTCCATTCATCTCCTTCTCTGATCCTTATTTGATGATATCCACTTTTCAAATCGATTTTTTAAAAATATTTAGCACCACTCAAATAGTCTATCAGATCATCAATTCGAGGAAATGAGAATATGTACCTTATTGTGATCCTATTGATTACTCTAGAATCAATACAGATTCACCATCCTCCATCTTACTTTGGGTTGAGTACTATTGGAACAACAGATGGACTCAAGCTCTCCTTTATCAGTGCTGTATCCAAAAGCTCTTGCACCCATCTCTTTATTTTTTCATTTTCTCGTGGTGTCATCCTATATGATGCATTTTTAGGTAAACTTGTTATGGAATTAAATAAATATGATGACTAATACTCCTTATAGGGGGTAATGCATTTGGAAAATCAACTATAATATTAGCAAACTCATCTAACATAGTCTTAACTTCTACAAGTAAATCATCCAAATTTTTACTTGTAAGTATTACCTTGGGTTTGTCGATCAATGCAAACTGTACCTCCTCTTTCTTGACTTCTTGTAGTAGTTATTTTCCACTCATTTATAACACACTAGGACTAACTTCTTCTTTGGCTCCTTCATCCTGCAAAGGAAACAATACATGCTTGTGTCCATATTTTTGAAGATAATATGTGTTCCTCCTACCATCATGAATGGGTTTTTTGTCGTACTGCCATGGCCTTCCCAACAAAATATGACAAATATCGATGGGAATTATATCACATAATACCTCATCCTTGTAGGTACCGATCTGAATTTCCACATTACACCGTTCATTCACTTAAATCTGATGTCCTTTCTGCAACCAGGACACTTTGTAGGGAGTGGGATGCATTATTCTCTTCAATCCCAACTTCTCTACCATATCAATGGAAACCAAATTATTTGTGCTACCACTATCAATGAAAATCTGACAACACTTTCCTTTTGATTTGCATATAGTCCTAAATAAACTTTTCCTCTAGGTCGATTCCTCAGCTTCCTTCTCTGACTTGATCGAAAATCTTTTCATCAACAATGATCCCCTATCTCTGGAGCTTGTTCTTATGTGACTACATTCACATTCTCTTCATTGGATTCTACAACATGTGCACTTTTTTGACTTGCTGATTTATTTTCTAGACAGTCCCAAGACATATGACCTGTCTTTCCACATGTGTAACATATAATATCTCTGCCCCTACCTCTTCCTCTGGATAAAAATATTATTCCTCTCGATTGTCCTCCTCTTGGTGACTAACTACTTGAGCTTCCTCCTTCATCTTTTGGATTTTGAAATCCTCCTCTGCCACTAGATTGTCCTTTACCTCTTGCTGAAATTATTCCTCTATTCTTATGGCTTTATTTTCTGGCCAACTTCTCCTCTGCTTTCAAATTTGTTTGGTAGGCATCTTCAACTATCTTTAGGAACAAAATCATAATTTCATCTTGTATCTCATACCTCAAGATATTAATATATTTTGAAACCTTTTAAACATCTTCCTCAATATGACCATCTCTAATAGTGAACCTGTAAAACTCTTCTGTGTATTCTTTGACTGTCATAGCCTTTTGTATGAGATTCTACAGTTGTCTAAATAAATTCAGCTCATAATATTTAGGCATGAAATTTATTTTGAATTTAGCAATCATTATGTCCCAATTCATAATCTTGCCTTTTCCTTTTCGATTTATGTCTTTTTGTAATTCATCCCACCATAGCATTGCATGAACTTTCAACCTTGTCACTGCATACTTTACCTTTTTCTCTTCATTTACATCCTCATAATCAAAATATTTATCCAGAGCTTTAATCCAGTCAATAAATTATTCAACATTCAGGTTACCTTCATACATTTCTACCTCTACCTTTGGTATGGAACTGACCTTTGTGACCATCATTACCAATTTCTCTTCTAGTGTTTCTTCTTATTCCTCTTCCTCAGAGGTTTTCATCTCTTCACTTTCCCTGACATCTCCTATGTGAGGCTCCCTCTTCATGGAAGTATCCATATCATTCATCCTTTCTTGGAGTTGCCTCACCTCTTGTTCCATTTCTGCATTTGCAACTGGTCTTCCTTGACCTATTCTCTCGGGTGGCATATTCTTCTTCTCACGAGCACATGCTCTGGTGGCATCTTCACTCTGATACCAAAATTGATGATGACCTGCGTCCAAATTCCCACATAGAGTTTTTGAATCTTACCCTATTATAAACTTAGAAGCTCATTGCCTCGAATCGACTCCCATGCCCAACAAACTACATATTCAATAAAGTGTTAATCCCATTTCTCTTTCACAAAACCAAGTGCTAGAACAACAGGCTTATTCCTCCATACACGAGGTTTAATATTTATTAACCCATGATCACTTTACCATTGTGAAAATTATATTATCCGTTGAACGAATATTCAAATCTCTTTTTTTCATCTTGTAGTCAAACTGAAGTTTTGGAGGGTTGTGTACCAATGGTCAGTGTTCATTACTCTGAATACACACTATCGAGAGTACAGTCCATAGTCAATTGTTACCATTAGTTTCTCCCCTCCGATGGACGAGTATATCTCATCCTTGGAGCCTTTGTTATCAAAGTCTCGAAATTGTCACCCCTCTGATGGTCGAAGTCTTATATTATATCAAAGCTCCAATACACAATCAATCATAACCATTGGTTCCTTGCTTTGATGGATGGCTCTGATTTCTTGTGGGAGAATGATGTCGGAGTATAGGTTTGATAGGGAAATATGATAGTTGGGTCTGATACAAAGGTCTGTCGACTCGAATTGTGATGAATGGCTCTGATAGACTATATTCTGATGCAAAGGTGTTGATAATAATCATGAATCAACAGTGGTCATCGATCTGATAATATCTCTCCTTCCAGATTTAATCTCATCCGTTCATTTGAATACACACAAAAAAACATGAATTGTCAATGGGTTTCACTTGGTTTCAGAGCACGACTTTGTGGACGATTTATCCCCGCTCTCGATCACCTACAACCAGAATCAATTGCTACTCTATCCAAGCAATTTAAACATAGAGTTCAACAAATGGGAAAAACACATAATCACACAAAACTCATTGAAGATGTTGGAACAAACATAATTTTGAGTTTTTAAACTTTACATTTACCTCTTAGAAATAAAATTTTACCCAAAAAGAAAAAAAACTTAGAGAGTTGCCTTTTTAAATTTAAATTAAATCCATTGGTTGTTATTTAGTGATAATGCACTCACAATATCTACCATTGATGAGTTTCTTTGTTTTGATCTAACGATCCTATTAATCTCCGAATTTTTGAAGCTGACTAAACTTTAAAGGAAAACCTTCAATGGTCACTTCGCAGCTCCGTGCTTCGGGTATTCCAGCAAACCCAAACAGCTAAAACCCCGAAACTCTGAAACCCGAAGGCAACCATTTGTGACTTTTCTGAAAGAAATCGCGGACACAAGTCATAGGACACGTGTCTTTTAAAAATTATTTCCTTGAGTTGACACGTGGCACTCATTTTTGACATTTATGTTGGATGATTCGTACGTTTTCAAATGACACGTGTCACCCCTCTTTCCTTGACACGTCATCAGAATATGTCATCCCTACCACATCACTCTGAGAGATTACTCTTCAGGAGTTTACGATTTTAGAATCCCCATATTTTCAAAGCGACGAAGTATAGACATTACAAAAAAGTAAAAATGAGTTAATAAAACGTTTAATAACAAAGGTTAATCATGATTAAGAGTTAATTAAATTACTTCGCCATTTCGGATTTCATAATATTTATCTTCTGCTTTATTCAAAACCTCTGAAGTCCGAATTTCCGAAATACTTAAAGTTAATACAACTCTTTAAACATGATTAATTAAGACTTAAGAGTGATTACTCAGAGTTTAACTCCTCCATGAATTCGGGCTTCATAAGATCTCCACGCTGTCACATCTGAAATTTCTGAACGTGAACCATCAAAGTATTAATGAAATTTATGGTTGATTAAAGTTAATGCTTTCAAATATGGATTGCTAATCACCAAGTAATGAATTCCATTAAGTTTAATAAATTCTTCGACAATGAAGCTATACAAAGATCGATATACTTTTGAATAAAGCGCTTCGAATTTCAAAGTCATTTTTACTATTTGCAATTAGCATTTTTCTATCCAGTGGAGAGCTTATAGATTTATCTTGTCACAGGTAGGAAAATTCCATTTCCTCGAGAATTATGGTGCCACAAAAATATAAAAAAAATCTTGTTGCACCGGGTGATGAGTCAAATCCAAATGCAAAGGTTTTATCAGATACAACTCCACGGGTTATGGACACCATAAAAAATTGGAAGCAAGTTTATGATGCCTTGGAGCATGAGATCATCAACTGTCCAAATGAATCTAACAAAGAATACAATGACTCTTTTACAGCTAATCTTAGACATGTAGTAGAGTCAGAGCTGCATAAAATTATTGCACGACCAAGAAACATACCTTGCAACGATATGATAAGTTGGGCTTTGGAACATGTGGACATCGAGACTAGGAGCATCATTAACCACCAACAGGTCATCGTCAACTCTTTTCGACCAGAACACCTACAAGTAATGTACAAACTCTCCCCTACTCCTAAATACACTTACAAAGCCACATTCCTTCTAGATTTTGAGAGAAAGGAATGCACCCAATACGCTAGAAACGATCATGATATAGTCAAGACCTGGTGGGGACATCTGAATAAATTCATAGCAGACGCTCATGGTATATACATCACAACGTATTTAGATGCTCATGTGTTGTATGTAGCCATGATGCTCTGCCACCTGTTTGGGAAGAATAACCCTACACATTTTTTGGTTGAATGGGTAGCCATCATGAATGAGGTAGCCGAGGGTTATACTTTCAATTGGACCAAGATGTTGTCGGACAATTTGGCCAAGGAAATCACTAATTATAAATAAGAAAAATCAAAAGGGTAGCCCACCCCTTTTTACATGTCGACATATGTTATGGATGCCATTTGTTTCATGACCCCTTTTCCCCTGATGAATTGGAGTTGGACCCCAGCCAGTTCTAAGCCAATTCATTTTTATCACTCCAAGTTATGGGAGGAGAACGCCAAAGATTTCCTCTAGGAAATCTCTCACAATGTCATAATGCTTGTTCATATAGCTATTTATGGTCACCCGCTACCCTGAATTTCAGAAGGGATTATGGGGAACCTAGGCAAGATTGCAGATTGGTTCATTAAGGAGAATTTATCCTATATCAGAGTTTTTGGTTGTTTAGTTCCTCCTCATGCCCTCTCGTAGTTCTTCCTGATAGGCTGGTGTGCATAGAAGTGGTGTACCAGACAGTGGCAGGAGGTATCAACAAAGAGTTAAAAGAAACGTAGAAAAAGGTCTAGCCAACTTTCCCCATTAAGGTTAGCATGTTTACATTGTTAGATTTCGGTCACTCTAAAGTTGAGGCCACAACCCTGGAGGATGTCAAAATAGTTGACATTAAGTTCAAGAAGCATGATCCACACAAGATAGTGGAAAATCATCTAGCCCAGTTTAACATGAAGCGGTACATACATGAGAATTCCCCTTATGATGAAATGTCCAAGGGAGCTAGATCATATGAGGAAGTCTGAAGCAAATTCCAGGCTCTGCCCCCTGACCAACAAGATGGTTTCCTTAATTTCCAGAAATAAAAGGGGAATAGTTTACCAAGTATATTACATGGGGAATCAAATCTCACGCATCCTTCATAGGAAACCAAACCTACAAGATCTGATCCAAGTTCCTCTACTGAGCACAAAGCTGAGGAAGTTCAAAAAAGCCCAGAAGTGTTATTTCATAAGATCAGAGCATCACTATCAGGATAGAAGTATCCACAAGTGTTAGCTTGGTTAGAAGACTTCATGAATCAGGGACAAGTTATTCCTAATTCAACACTAGCCACTCCTGTTGGCACCCCGAATACAACAAGACAAGAACCTTCCACCGAAATTGGTTCACCTATCACATCATTAACTCCTCTGCAAACCAGCTTTGAAAATCTTAGTTCCGAACTCACTTTCATAAGCAACCTTACTCCTATATTGCCCGAAGAAATGCCTCCCTCGGACTTCGTTTTAGCAAGAAATAGAAAGCCATCGTGAAGAGGTAATCTCACCAAAAGGATGGGGTTATCACCAAAAGGCAAAAACTAGTATATGACGGGAAAGACCATGATGGTCTAGAGTTTGCAAAAGAAGTTGCATGTTAATTGGGGGATTTTTCCACTGCCAATCAATGGTCAGTGGACAATTTGTCCGAACAACTGTATCAAAAATACCTCTTGGTAGAAAAATTGAAAAATCATATATATACTACAGAGGAGACTATTAGAAGCAAGATGAACTAGGACTTGGAGAAAATCAGGGCTAGAGATCAACAAAAAATTAAACAGCTACAAGACAACCTGGAGTTACTCTACTAGAGTCCATAGAAAAGAAAAGGAATGATCACTCATCGTGACAACTTGAATGAGCAACTGCAAGCCAGGATAACTCTAACAAAGAACACAACGATAGAAATTTCGGCCTCCAAAGCACAAGCATCAGAAACAAATGAGAGGCTAGAAGTTTCCCAACAAGAACTCTATCTAAAAGTAGATGCCATCCATAAATGTTATGAGGCAGTAGACCTTTCTTTAAAGAATATTTACATCAAGAAAAAAGAAGCCTTCTCAGCCCGGTCTAAGTTTCAAGAAGTTCTCAAATGGATGCAGAGAGATAATGCCCCTGACTTTCATTTACTCTCATTCTGAACAAGTGAGAGGCAAAATGGATCTAAAATCCTGGGAAACAAATCTGGAAGAAGGAAAGAAACTTGCCAGAGATGTGAAAGAGGCTTGTCTAGAGGCATTGTCATCATTAAATAAAAAAACTGATTGAGTTTGAGGGAAATAATATCTTAGAGGCCCTGGGAAAATTGAGATAGAAATCAACCA
>SNQJ01S0165581.1:52575-63482 GCA_010110895.2 Picea sitchensis | reverse complement strand
AATTTGAATAATAAATTCAAGCATGAAAAATGAAATAACAGAGTAGAAAAGAGAAGGTCTAACCATCCATATCCCTTTGTTATTAAGTGTCAATTGAACATACATGCCTTTACAATAATCTCCACAAAAAGTCTCTATAGATCTCCAAATTTTCGACCCTCATAAGGTATGTCTTCTGTCTATTTAAAACAACTATGAAACTACCAGATCCTATTATCTAGGACAACTTTAAATGACTAGAATCAAAGAGTATCCAGATCCTAAATTATGTCACTCAAAAAATGAGCTACTATTTCCAAAATAGTCCACAACTCAATAGATTGATATAACAAACATTGCCAACAATACTCTACAAAATAGAGATTTCATTTGACTCTGTAAAGCAGATCGAAATCTTAGCATTTCCTTGATCAAAACGAGTATTATTTGCCATATCTCCTGGAGCAACTTTAAACAAAATTGTAACCAATCTTCATGTTACCTTTAAGATAACATCGCAGTAGAGGCTTTGGCATTTTTCTGCTTAAGATTTGTGGTTAACACAACATTGTGCCAGTAAAGTCTGAAATTGATTTCCCTGAGTTCCTTAAGCAACGCCCTTTGCTCCTTCTTCTTCTTTTTAAGACTTTGAATTCTTTCTTGGTAGCGAGCATTCCACTGTTCTATCTACATATTTTCCTTCTTTAACTATTTTATGGTTTTCTGAAATTCTTTAATCTTTTCCTTATCAATTATTATCTCGACCCTGAATCCTGAACAGTCTTCAGAGGGTGCAGTTTCATTCAGATTTAATGTAACACTGGGTTCTTTGGCTTTAACCTGATATTTTGAAATCAATTCTGAGCTATGTTCTTCTTCATAACTTGATGAATCCATAGCTCCAGGTACATTTGGTAAGTACCTTGAATCTTCCATGTAATCCTGTGTTTCTTCACGGAATTCACTGATGCCTTTAGCCATCTCTTTAGCCTTAGCTAGTCTAGTTGAAGCTCTCATTACAGGGCCTATAGGTGGTGTAAGCTTTCCCTTTCCTTTGCTCGCAAATTTCTTGGGAAAAGGAGTCTTCTTTGCTTTTTTCCTGGTGCTAGTTTCAACCTCATCAGAATCATCATCTATGATTATGGTGTTTTCTTCTTTAATGACAGGATTGAACATTGATTTTGAGTTCATCCTATACTTATTATTATGCATGGTTGAATTTCTCCGAGGTTTTTGTGATACACACACACCCTTTTTTCTTTTTCCTTTGAGGACACCGTTCTTTTTGCTGGTGGATGGCATTTCAGACTTGACTGCAGTTTGAGTAATGAGATCATTATCTGACTTTGTCTCTTCTTTGACATATTCCTTAGGAAGAACCTCATGTTCGAGCTCCCATCTAGGTCTTTTACTCCTGCTCTTTTTAGTTACCTTGATATCCGAAGATTCGTCTTTTACAGGATTTTCATCAACAACATCTCAACTCTGTTTAACATTTTTCTTCCCTCTGCCCTTTTTTGACTTATTGGATTGAGCAATAGGTTTTAAGGATTCCATGAGACAATTCCAGGGCTTTTGTAGTTCATTCGTAGAAAACATGACTAGGGTTTTATTCAGGACTTGATGGAACAAACTGCCCTTGGCATTAGTGGAAATCGATTGTACCTTCTTGGACATTTTTGTCAAACTTTTAAGCAGGAAATAAGGAAGGTTTAAAGGGTAGTCATCATTGAGATGCATCAATATTCCGATATGGTAGATGTAGATCAAAGAAGGAACACGTGGTCACTGCGTTTGTGAATCAATTCCTCCTTCCAGATAAGCTAAGTGAAGTGTCTTAGTAGTGGCATTGCTAGGCTTGTTGGTGTCTAGGGATGTTACAAATTAGTATCAGAGCTAGTTGATCTAAGTGAAGTGTTTGAGTTGTGGCGTGTTGGTCCCAACAACTCCCCCTAAATGTTTACAAAATTTAAAGGGCCCCCATTAGAATTATAATGAGCTACAAAATCAACATTTTCAAACAGTTCCATACCTTGGCTTGCTTTGAGACAAACTTAAGACATTCACTATAGTATGAGACATTCATTACAAGACTATATGTCAAAATTTAGAAACGAGCATAAAAATCTTAATTTAAACAAAAAACATTATTTTTTATCAACTGTTTACTTTCGTTTAAATTATAATTATGTGTTCTTTCTTTTGCTCATTAGCAAGTTTGACTATTTTGAATAATGTGTTCAATACTTCATCAAATAATATCTTGGTTGGTTTCTCATTTTCATAAAATCATTTGGTGATATTAATTGATTAATATATATATTTTTTCATTTTGCATCTCATTTCAAAATAAAAATTAATAATAATAAAAAAGAATTATCTATCATTTGTTTGATTTTGTAAAAAACTAAAATTAATGTTTTTCTCTTCTCCATTAACTTGAATCTTCTAGAATATTAAGATTATATTTGAAAGGAAATTATAAACAATGTTTGTTTATAACTTATAGTTAGTTTAAATTCAGTTTTTATTTTATTGTTCTAGATTTTGTTTTATTCACAATTTTTAGGTTATTAATTTAGGTTTCTTTTTGTTTCACGAGTTTCTATTATCAGTTATTTGGTACGGATCTGATCATGGTTTGATTTTATTGTCTAAATATGTTCAAGATGATTAATCCAAAAATAATATTGGATTGCTGCAAATAATTTTATGAGCAACAATAGATAAAATTTGGAAAGGCGTCAAGATCAGAAAAACGATTTTGCAGGACTGATTTCAGCCAAACCGTGAGGAATTTGAAGAAACGGTTGAAAATGCATCTCCCAAATGGACCCATTTAGCTTCTGCATAGCAATTTTCCCAAACAAATGCACGATTTGAGAGATATTTATGTCTCTTTACGATGCAAATTTCAGGTTGTGGAAATTATTAATGACACCACTGTTCATTCATTGTATAAATATATGAGCAAGTTCAGAGCCATGGAGATCCAAGAATTGGAGAGGATGATTTTTATCCTTTCTCTTTTGTATATTATTTATTTTGTAAACTTTTGTTCTTTTCAAATGGAGTAACGAAGTATTTTCAAAGAAGAATATGGAATTCCAGGTTGCTTAATGGCTTTTGTCTTGTGAGTAAAATGGTTTTATTTTCATTATAATGTCTTCATATTCTTTGAATAATTGATTATGCATTGATTTTAATTAGATTTAGTCTATTTTATCAATACATGGTTAATTGCTATCATTTATATATATTAATTTTTCAATCTTTAAGAGTCTACTATCCCAAAAATTCTTTCAGGACTAGAGTATGGGCATGTGATTTTGAGAAAGAATATGGGAAAGCAATTCATATTTGGCTTTAGACCTGTGTGATGCTTATTCCATTTCATTACTGTTGTATTATGAGAATGTTATTATGGTTGATTTTATCTTTACCTTGTCATCATATGGTGTTTTAATACTATTAAATGTTATATGTTGTCCATAATTTCTTATTCCATTTTCTATGTGTGATTGATCTATCATTTGATTATTTTTTAATTTATTCTTAATGTTAAATGTTGGATAATATCAATATTCAGATCTGAGTTTTCTCTCATTCTTAAATATTGATCATCCTAAGATCACAAGATATTTAATTAGATGTCTTTCTTTTGTTATTAATTTAATCCAATATCAAATACTTCTTTGAATGTATTCTGGAAGTGTTAGTATTGTTCTGTTATAGGTTTCCCTTAACAATAGTATAGGCAGGAGCTCATACGACACATGAGGATAAACTCAGTTAGAGGTTAGTAGATGCATTCTTTTCTTTTATTTAGAGTTGTTTATGAATGAAACAATGATTGCATTAATTAGATTTGACTATTTTTGTGTCACTGTTTTCAATTGTATTCATTTAATATCTTTAAAAATAAAATGAAAAAGAAGTGTTGTTCATATTTGATTCAAAAACTTTATCAAACAATCATTTTCATAAGATTTCATGCAAACCTTGTAACCTGTATATAGATTGTTTATATTCACATTTCTTTTTTAATAAACATTAGTCAGTAATATATCATTAGTTAGAATCATAGATTTTAGATTAGTTTCATTTCTTTTATTATTTTTAGGACTTTAGTTGGCTAACAGAGCCATTAAACCCATCAAAATAGGTTACACCAAATGACTTGGGTTATTTAGACAACCCCAGACCAGATCTATTCTTCCAGTTGACGACATGTCAAATTTTCCCGTCAACATGGCGTTGCCCGGTCTGTTGGTGGCTGGGGATGTTACAACACCAAGACTATCAGTGCCAACATTAGTTAAATCAATTCATCTATTGAGATCCTCAAGGAACAATGTTCCCACATCAAATACCTCAAAGAACAATGTCTGCACATCAAATACCTCAAAGAAAACTTCCTGGTCCATTCCCAAAACCTTTCCTCTTCTGAGCAACCATCTTATCAGGATGGCCATGACTCTTCCCATTACCAAGGCCCTCATACTAACCACTTTTATCGAGACCTCTTCCCTCCCAGAATTGACGTAAACAAATTTGATGGATCAGATCCTATAGGTTGGGTCACCCAAATGGAACATTATTTCTCTTTGCATGGCATTACTGATGATTTAGCCAAGCTTCATTATGGTTCCCTACATCTGGATCAAGAATGATGACAATGGTGGAAATGGTGAAAAAAAGCACGTCAAGGGTATCTTGCTTGGACATAGATTTTGGCCGAATGTTATGACCACTTTGACTCTAACACCCACCATTTAGGCCATTTGACCAAGTTAAAGTAGTCCGGGACAATGGAATACTTTATTTCCACATTTGATCACTTGGATTTTAGAACGAAGGGCATGTCAGATGCTTTATTTAGGGAATTCTTTATCAATGGCCTCAAAGATGAAATTCATGCCCATGTTCTCATGGAACGCCCCTAGGATTGGTTGGAAGCTAATCAATGAGCCAAGGAAGCCAAACAGATTGTACCCTCCCAAACCCACAAATACTCCTTTCCTCCTCACCCTAAACCCACCAATTTGTCCCCTCCTGCCACTCCCCTCAAGATACAAAAATTAGCCAGGGATGAAATAGTTGAACGTCAACTCAAGGGTATTTGTTATAATTGTGATGAAAAATATTTTCCTGGGCACAAGTGTATATAACATAATCTTTTAATGGCTACAACTGAGGATCTTTCTGAAGAAGATGTTGTTGTTCCACCCGTGGAGGAACTACCAATGCCATCTGACCTCACCCCACCCTCTGACCCACTATACATTGACCCGATGATTTCACTTAATTCCCTCACTATCTTCTCTGCTCCCCAGACTCTCAAATTAATTGGTTACATAAAAATAGGAAAGACATCATCCTTTTGGACAGTGGTAGCACCCATAAATTTATTCATTGTTGCATTTCCCAAGAAATCAATTGTTACATTTGTGCCATCAATAATTTTCAAATCATGATTTCCAATGGTGGTTCCATGATGTGTGGGGGATGATGTGAAAATTTTTGACTCCAAATTGGTCAGTATCACCTGAAATATCATATGTTTTCTATATACATGGGTGATTGTGACATTGTTCTTGGTGTCAAATGGTTATGCACTCTAGGGCCCATTCTCATGGATTTCAAGACTTAACCATACAATTCCAACAGGAAGGACAATAATATAAGTTCCAGGGCATCACAACAGGCTCTCATAAGATCATCAGTTCCCATCGCATGGAAAATATCCTTAGAAAAGGTCATTCAGGAATTATATCCCAACTCCACTCCATTCATTCTATTGAGACAACTTTTGTGCATCCTGACCTTTAATCTATCCTCTCCTGTCACCAAGTTGTTTTTACCACCCCCAAAGAACTTCCCCCTTCTCATGGAGTCCATGATCATTGCATCTCCTTCATCCTGAGTAGTCTTCCTCCCAATGTTCAGCCTTATTGTCATCCCTTTTTTCAGAAGAATGAAATTGACAAAGTTGTTCATGAATTACTAGAAGTCGATGTTATCCATCCCAGTACTAGCCCCTATTCTTCCCATGTGGTTATGGTACTCAAGAAAGAAGGTACTTGGTGCATGTGTCCCGATTTCCGCTCCCTCAACAAACTCACAATCAAAGAAAAATTCCCCATTCCTGTCATTGATGACCTCTTGGATGATTTGTGTGGTGCTCAGTACTTCACCAAATTGGATCTATGTTCTAGATACCACCATATATGTATGAAAGAAGTAGACATTCCCAAGACTTCATTTCGCACTCATGAGGGTCATTAGGAATTCTTGGTAATTCCGTTTGGATTGTGTAATGCTCCTTCCACTTTCCAAATTCTTATGAATCATGTATTCCATGCTTTTCTCCATCATTTTGTCTTATTTTTCTTTGATGATATTCTCATCCATAGTAAAACTTGTCCATCCCATCTCTCTCATCTAAATAAAGTTCTCCATCTACTCTCTAAGCACCAACTTTTCCTCAAACAATGTAAATGTGACTTTGTTGCCTCAGAAGTGGAATACTTGGGTCATATTGTCGGAAAGGATGGTGTCTGAGTGGATCCTAAGAAAATTGAATCTATTCAATTTTGGCCTTGCCCTAAAAGTATTAATTTATTGCGTGGTTTTATGGGTTTAACATGATATTATAGGAAGTTTGTTCGAAATTATGGAAATATTGTAGATCCTCTCACTTCCCTCCTTAAAAATAATGCTTTCACTTGGACTTCAGCTGCAAACCATGTCTTCCAAGCCTTAAAATATGCTATGTGCTCAACCCCTGTCCTAGCCCTTCCAAACTTCACAAAGAAATTCATATTGGAATGTGATGCTTCCAGGAAACGAAGGAATTGGAGCCATCCTCATGCAAGATGGCAAGCCCTTGGCCTTCACTAGCAAACAAATTTTAGAGAGACATTTGGTCCAATCCATTTATGAAAATGAAATGTTATCTATTATGCGATGTGGATCTATGGCGTGCTTATTTATTGGGTCAATGATTTTAAATCAAAACGGATCATCAGAGTCTCAAGTATTTCCTGGAACAACAAATTTCATCCCCGACGCAGCAAAAATGGGTGACCAAGATATTTGGCTATAATTATGAGATCATTTACAAGAAGGGAAAGGAAAATGTAGTGGTTGATTCTCTTTCCCAAAAATATGAAGAAGACAGGTTCCTTTTCTCCCTCTCCTTCATTGTACCATATTGGCTCCAAGCTGTTCGTCAAGAATGGTTGCAAGACCCCAAAATTTCTATCCTGCTCCACCAATTGCAACACAATTCTTCAGTTTCTCTAGGGTACTCTTGGCATAATGAAGAGCTTCGCTACAAAGGCCATTTGTATTTATGAAATCAATACCAACTTAAATCCACAGTGTTTTCTGAACTTCATGTGTCACCCACAGCCGCGCATTCAGGTTTTGCCAAAACCTATGAATGGGCCAAACATTCTTTTTTCTAGGAGTGTATGAAATAGGATGTTCGAACCTTTGTGGCTGAATGTGAGGTTTTTCAACGAAACAAGAGAGAAACTGTCAAAGTTCCAGGCACACTCCAACCTCTTTTGACCCCCCCTTCTATTTGGCGAGATATTTCTATGGATTTCATTGTAGGATTACCTAAATTAGACAATAATTCAGTCATCATGGTGGTCATATATCGTCTCTACAAATATGCTCATTTTTTTTCTCTTCAACTCCCATTCACAACCTCCATAGTGGCTCAAATATTCATGGATAATATATTCAAGCTTCATGGCATGCCTAATTCAATTGTCTCTGACAGAGATCCCATTTTCACCAGCCATTTTTGGTAAGAATTTTTCAAGCTACAGGGCACCCAATTGCATCTCAAAACTGCCTATCACCCCTAGACATATGCCCAGACTGAAGTTGTCAATAAGTGTTGGGAAACATATTTGAGGTGTTTTGCATATGAGCGGAAAAATCGATGGGCTCAATGGTTACCCCTAGCTGAATGGTGGTACAATACATCTTACCATACAACTAATAGCATGACTACTTTTGAAGCAGTCTATGGCCAAAATCCCCTATTAGTTCTCTCCTATATGTCAGGGGTCTCGAAGGTTCAAGATGTTAACAAAAATATTACAGTCCACGAGGATATTCTTCGTGCCCTCAAAGAAAATTTTGTCATGGCTCAGAATCTCATGAAGCAACAAGTAGATCAAGGTAATTCCAAACACCATTTTGTTGAAGGGGACCAAGTATTTCTTCGACTACAACCTCATAAGCATACTTCACTCAATTATCAACACTTTCATAAACTTGCGACCAAATTTTATGGTCCTTATACAATGCTCAAGTGTGTGGGATCAATGGCCTATCAGTTATCTCTACCCAATTAGTCAAAGCTCCATCCTATTTTTCATGTTTTCTACTTAAAGAATGCGATTTGAACTAAGTGCCAAACTCAAACTTGTCTCCCTGAGTTGGATGAAGAAGGTTCCATATGGTTGCAGGCACAAGCAGTCTTGGCCCAAAGAGAGAGTCGTCTCCGTTAGCGCACCATCCAKGAAGTTTTATTCCAATGKAAATATACACCTCCAAAATATGCCACCTGGGATCCAACCACCATTATACAACAATTCCCTCATCTRAATCCTTGAGGACAAGATTGTTCTTCTARGGGGAGAAAATTTTAGGGAACTAACCTTCCCAACCCCTAACATAGGTAGAATAATATAATTCCATATAATAAAGGCCAATATTAATAAGGGCTAGCAATAAGGAAGAATAAGTCAAATGTAAGAAGAACTAATAGAAGCATCTGCTTCTAGAAGGATCTTCCTCTAGATTTTTATTTTGGATAGATAGATTTAGTATAAATAGAAGTAGAGGGTATGAGAAATCTTGTCTTAGATATTATTGTAATATATCTCTCCTCTGCTGGAGGTTTCCCCCTCGAATAAGCAAGTGAACATTGCTATCAATAACCAAAGTGATCTTTCTCGTGTTATTCTGGTATTATTCTGGTATTGTTTTGATTATATCATTGTTTCTCTGCCATTTCTAGCTAAAATATTTATTTCTACATACTATTTTATATCTGGAATACTACACATTTCTTCATCATTTGATTAGATCTAGAACACTAACATCACCAAGTATAAAATATCAACAATTCAATGATTAGTTGTAGTAGAGTAAGGGAAAACCATATAATCAATAATTAATGATGGAAATCATTGCAAGATGCAAGGTAACGACCAATATTGAAAATGAGTAACAAGGTATTAATACAAACTAATGTGATGTAAATGGATGTTTTGAACTCATACATTAGTAGTAACCATGTAGGAAAGGATCAATGATGGGAATCCACTATTGTATTCTAGGTGAACCATCAATGATGAAAATGGTAACCAAGGTTTTAGGCCCTTAAATCAAACCCCTAGAGTAAGATATGGGTAGATCCACTAGAGAAAGGGAAATGAGGAGTCCCTTAAACCAACATGAATTTTACACCTATTTTTGGTTGTTGAGTGCATTGGAGTTGAGTATGACCCAAAAGTAAAACCATGCCACACATATTTTTGGTACTTGAATCCAATGGAATTGAGTATGGCTCAAAAAACCATGTAGTTAAAAGTCTCAAACAACATTTTTGGTCCTTGGAGTGCATTCAAATTGAATATGGCCCAAAAAAAATGTATGTGTGAGTATGAAGAAATATTTTTTGAATGCTAGAAACTTGTAAGTGACAAGCCTTGAATAACTCCATGATTGAATGATTTTTATTACTGTGAGCCACATATAAATACATTGAGATATCACCTTTGGTTTCATCTTCCAATAGGTCAAATGAATATTCCTATTCACCTATGACTCTTCATATTTCTTATAAATGAATAATAATAATATTCACAATACACCATAATCCTTAGGATTAGGTATCTAACATTCCCCCCTTAATCTGAAGGGGTGCTTATGAGTCCAAGCATCTTTTTGAACTTTTCAATTTTTTCTCTTCCAAAAACTTTGGTGAAGATGTCTACAATTTTCTCACTTGTGGAGTAATATATCAAATGAATGGTCTTGGCCTTTACATGATGTCGAATTAGATGGTAATTCGTGTTGATGTTCTTTGTTTTATCATGAAATCTAGAATTTTTTGGCCAAGTTGATTACATAAGTGTTCTTAATCAAAAGTGGAGTAGCATTCATTTGTATCTCCTGAAATCCTCTAATATCTTCCTGAGCTACACAATCTCATTTTTTTTTACTTTGCCTCTATAGTCGAATCTATTGGAATGGACTGTCTTCATGATCTTCAATAGATAACTACTCATCCAAGACTCATGAGGTATCTTGAAGTAGACACTTCATTCTACTTATCGCCATCAAATTATGAATCTATATATCGAACTAGTTTGATGTCCTCCACCTTAGAGTATTTGAGCCCAAAGTATTGAGTTCCCTTAAAGTACCTTAGAACTCTCTTTGAAATAGACTAAGGTCCTTCTTAAGGTTTTTTCATGAAAGTATAAAGGATCCCAATTTCAAATGAAATATCTAGTCTAGTAGTGGTAAGGTAGATGAGACTCTGCACAAGCCATCTATATTTATGTGCATCCTCAAATTCAATCCCTTTTTTTGATTTTAGGTTCAAAGTATTCTCCATTAAAGTAGAGAGTTTATTACAATCAAATATGCCAAATTTATTCGACAACTCTCCAATGTACTTATTTTGGAAGGTGAAAATATACCTTGGATTCTGAGTTACTTCAATACCCAATTAGTAGTGAAGATGTCCCATATATGTCATCTCAAAACCCTTCTTCAATTCTTTCTTTATGTATGAAATATATGTTTCATTTTTCCCTATTATCAAAATATCATCTACCTACACCACACGATATACACTATTTTTCCCAACTTTCTTCACAAACAAATTT
>SNQJ01S0165581.1:13745-28041 GCA_010110895.2 Picea sitchensis | reverse complement strand
TTGTAATGTTGTAATACTTTGAATATATTTATGTGTTTGTATGTGTCTGAGTGTTGAGAAAAGGCGCATCGCGCAATATGTTGTAATTATGAATATTTATATAGAGAATATATGAAGTTCTATGGATGTAAAATGTATCTGTCATGCATAATGTATATCTCTATTGTGATGGAATGGCTCTAGTAATGAAGATGTGAAAGTTCTAATCCATTATGTGTCTATTATGTATGGTTTGAGTATGTGTGTGTATTTGTTTTATGCTTAGTATTAATCATCTTTAATATATGAACTCCATGGATACCAATCTTGATGACTTTTCATGTGTTTAGCCTTCATCCCTATCACAAGAAATCATGGTCTCTATGATCCTCTATGCATCTCGTGTGAGACTTTCCTTGGCCTTGGATGAGGATTGATATGCCGATTCTCTGGGGTTTTTGTTTGACAACTCTAGATGAACCCTCGGTCTAAACTCCCCAACGTTAAGAAGGACGTGCACAAGTGTGGATCAAAATGGCCAACAAATGGACATGTCCATTTTTTTTTTTTGTAAATAATATATTTCCTTAAATATTCTTGATAGAAATACATATGAGAAAAAAATTTCACATTTTTTTCCATACAAATGGAAACCTAAACAGGTGGCCTACAAAACAGGAAAGCATGTTTTATTCACAGTGCCAAAAGAAAACTAGTCCTAAATCAAATTGTAGTTGTGGCCACTCTGGACTTGAAAATATAAAAGAAGAAAAAATAGACAGTAGGCGAACCCGGGTGGACTTCATTGCTGGGAGAGTGTGATTGTCCAAGAGTGAAAATGAACGGTTGGCAACAAGTTGTGCACCTTCGCTTGGCATACTCACCTGAAATGGAATTGAGCAAGACGTCTAGGCGATGACTGAGGATATCCTTGTGGTGGAGCTGGTCATCCATGTATTGTCGCATTTCGAAGATGAGATGAAAATGATCTTCTAAGAACCTAAGGGTATTGGCAAAATCTGGTTCAGGGGATGCAACATTTGGAGGCTTGTTAAAAACTGGAGTAGTCGACATAGTTATTTCCTCCAGTCATTTTGGAGGAATCTCTTCCTTAACCAGAAAACCGCCCATTTTTTTCATAGTGTCAACTCTTTGAAGCAGTTGTTGTGAATTTCACAGGGATTCCTAAGAGTCCGAAGCAGTGCGCCAGAGAGAGTCTGGAGGGGCTTGGGGGGGAACTAAAAAAAATTATTCCTCAATCTAGGTAACTGCATTATCTTCATCAAACCAATTATGATTAGACTAGGGAGGTATAACAAGGTTGATGGAGGGGGTGAGGCATGGAGAAAGGGCCAAAGAGGGGCCAAGTCGATGGCGTCGGATCACAAAACTGTAATAGGTCGGCCCACACTTCAGCTTACCTCATTCACATGGAATTGGAGAGACATAGGTGGGAATGATATCCCAACACTAGAAGGGAGAGATATGAGGAGAAGAATGGGAAATTGAATTCGAATCCAAAATGAAATAACAATTTCTATGCCTTACCTCCAGAAAAGCAGATAAAGTGACAGGGAAAGGTTCTTTAAAGATCGAAGTGATGGCATTGAGATTCCTCGTACCTACTCTGATAAGTCTTGACCTTTGTTGTATGTGCACCATTAAAACCTCCTTCATGTGCAGGCGCACTACCTCCCTTCCTGAGTGAATTCTATGCATACTGAGTTGACGGGGAGGAAGGGTGGTGGTCGTGGGAGTTAACTATGTCGGGTGCATGTGTGCCGAGTGTATCGTCAGGGCCAAGTGTCACCCCATCTGGGGATGGACATGTCCAATTTATCGTCAGTTACCGTTCGAATTTTGTTTTGGAAATTTATTTTTCAAATTATTAATTCTTTTAGGGCATGGGATAATTTGGATTATTTTGTTATTTTCAGAATTTTTCGACATTAATTTCATGATTTTTCGGGATTTTGAATGTTGGATTATTAATTTATTTTTTCAAGATTTGATTTTTTGAGTTTACCTATACTTTTTGATTTTTTAATCCCTCCATACTTTTTATGAGAATGACTTTTTGAATTCCCCGACCAACAGGGTCCGATGCATGCATAGGTTTATTATTGTAGTTATTTAATTTTATTTTTGGTTTAGCTTTTGTTTTTCATTTTCTAGATTCAGGGATGGTCAAAACATTAGCATGGGTTCAACACTCTATAACTATCCTATATTCAAATAAAAATAACATGGAGAGGAAAAAACATTATAAAATAATTGGAATCACTTCCCACAATGCATGTGGGATAAATCATTAGAACTATAAGATCACCAATTGAGATTAACCCTGAGATGAGATAGACGACTGTTGACTGCTAACTTCAGAGGGCCATATATCGAGTTTCAGAAGGCCAAATGGGGAGTGAGATGGCTCGTTTGAAATCTAGAGGAGTGAAGAAGATGTTTCTACAACTATCTTTTCCAGATTGACAACATTATTTCCTAAAAAAAACGAGAAAAGATGAGGCATGAATTTTCTTGGATATTGAACACGAATGTTTCTATAGCTCATAACTTTGGTTTCTGAAGGCCAAATCAAGAAAATAAGAGCTCGTTGGAAAGATAAATAATTAAGGAATAATATAAAATAGTTTATATTACCTAATTGACACTAATAAATTATTGTATTTTAAATATACAACTGGAAATATCTCGTTTTTCAATCAAATATAAATGGATTTATATGTTTTCATTATTGTCACTTTGATAGGAATGCATGGGGAGGCGAAAAGTTACAAGGAAGACACAAACAATGAAAAAATGAAGAGTATAAGAAGAGGAACTATGTAAATTCACCAGAGAAGAGGAACAACCTAAGGGGCAATGATTGAAAGATGTTATCAATGCAATTTCACCCTAGTTAGTGATGTTGGGGGGGGAAGGCTAGATAACCCATAATTAGGTCAATTTTATAACTATTTATTGGTCTTGAGGATGGATTGGAAGGATATTGTCTTGTATTTGTATCTCAACCATATGAACTACTTCTGTGAATGAATATAATGGCAAGTTGATTCATGGTATGTTCATTCAATAGTGCAATATTGTTTGGTTGTTTTCTGCAGATGTTCACAATTTGTCACTGTTATCAATTGTCTTTGTAGGAAGTAATTGTAAATGGATTATGAGCTCAATTGTAAGGACATATTCATTGCAATATTTATGTGTATGCTAGTATAGTTTCTTATTGATAAATATAAACTATTTATGTTTCCATAAGTAGAATTGTATGCCTGCAATTGATTCTTTGTTATTATTAGAATAAGATTGTATTTTCATAGTATAATAGGACTACATTTAGGATTTAGTCTAATTTAAATGAACAAGTCTCTGTTAGGAGAAAAATCCATTTAGTTAGCAACAAACAATCCCACATATCGGTGGAGATTGCCATACCAAATGAGAGTAGGTCTGATTGGGACTTTCCATCAGGAAATTATCCCTCATGTTGGCATGGGGAATTTTTTCTCACATCAACAAAATGGTGCTAGAAGGAGGGCCAATTGGAAAGCTAATCTAGTGGGGTATGTATTTTTAATTATTTTATAATCATTAATGTCTCCTTGTCAAATCCATATATGGAGATGTATATCTAGTTCTGTACCTCATACCACTCCTAGAAAGTTAGTTAATCTCTTATCAAATGTTAAATGGCGCTAGAAGGAGGGCCAATCAACAAGCTAATCCAGTGGAGTCTTTCTTGTTAATGCTTTTATCATCATTAATGTCTCCTTTTCAAATCCATATATGGAGATGTATATCAAATTAGGTACCTCATACCACTCCTAGAAAGTTTTTTAATCTCTTATCAAAGTTAAATTTGATGGTGAGGGTGAGACATTTTCATGAACATATCATTCAGTTCACTTTGAATTGTTTTTCTCATAAAATTACTCATGTAGGTGTCATATGCAATTTGTTCACTCTCACTTTTTAAGGTTGAGTTAAAATATGGCCAGATACTTTTTCGGATACCCCTATTCACACATGGGAACATTTTTTGTGTAAATATTTGCATGATTTTGAGAATTATGATTATGATGGAATGTGTACATAAATACTAGATCTTAGGAAGGAAAATGATGAATCTTTAGAAGACTTTTCTTTGAGGTTTACACATATTTTATACATATTTCATTTGGATGATGTCACATGTTCCCTCTGTTAGTGAATGGATTCTACATTTAATTTATCTTTCTAGTGAACAAGATCATATAGTGAATGATGAATCACAATCATGCCTTGATGTTATTTTACATGCTGATTCAGATTCACGTGAAGATGTTGAGAATACTAATGATTTGGTTGGACAACGCATGTTTGGATCTTTATTCACTATGGAGGATATAGATCAAAGAGAACATATTATTTTGGAAGAATTATATGTATCCTCCCACCATTCCATTCCCCCGATATTGCCTAGTGATGAAAAAGAAATCTCTTGTGTAGTAAAATTGACTTCATATTTTTCTATTGTTGACACCGAGGAAGGATTTCCTGTTGATAATGAGACAATTCATCTTACACCAATGGTTATGCTCGGTTCTCATTTTTCTATTTTATATTTGACATCAGAATAAATGGAGGTTGAAACTATAGAGAAATATGTCACGTGTCTGGAAATATGATAGCTACCTCAGGAATGGATCATATGGAGGATATTGTTTTCAATCATGGTTCTTGTCCTATTATAACTTCTTCTAGTTTAATTGAGAAATATCAAGAATGTTTTCTTATAATTACCAAGTTACTATTTATTGAGTCTTCTTGTTCTAAAAATTGTTGTGATTTTATCCTATCTCCTAACCATGGGTATGTTTTAGAAGATATTTCATGTTTACATATTTGAAAGGAGAAAAATAACAATGTTGATCAACTAACTCGAGAAGAAGAAATAAACACACAATGCCTAATTCTTTCAGTACAACGATTTACATCTTGATTAGAAGAGGAGGATAATGTTGAAGAAGAAGGTTTTGATTGTGAAATAATTCCTAGTGTGGATCTTATTAGTTCACAATTAAATCCAATCATGAATGTGCTTAAGGAAGAAGAGACATCATTCAAACATGATCTTATTGAAAATGTTTCTTTTTCATGAGGAATTTAATTTTCTAACTTATTCTACTTATTATTATTTTTATCCTTATATTTTCAATGGTTTGATCTTGCAAGAAGTTTCCAACGACCCTATTCAAATAAATTATGTAGGGATAAACCATTATATGGTACTCAATGGTAGTGATTTTCATGTAGAAGCTAGAGATGATGATACCTCTTCCCATGAACTCTAGTTTTCTACCTTATCAACCTTTTACATGGGATGAAGGAATTCTTGTAGAAAATACATATCAGACCATGTCTTCTTTTGATTCAATTTCATCTGTCATTAATATAGAGTCTTGTTTTACAGGTAGCCAATTAGTTGGTATTGAAAATATTAGTGGATACCACCATATTATTAGTGATATGGTCTATATAGTAGTGGAAGATAATCCATATATATTAGTTGATTCCACTAATTCATCTCAAGTGGTTGGTTATGTGAAATATGAACCCTGGGAGGCTTTCCAAGACAATGAGGCACTTCGATCTAGACCAACGGGTTTGTCATGCCCTCATTATTTTTCCTTATCCTTCGAAATAAATAATAACATCAACACTAAGACTCTCCCATAAGGTACATTTCATGCAGATTTCATACATGATTCTCTGAAGGTATAATACTCCCCCATTAACTCCCTTCATCGATTCTATGATTGTCTTTGTAGATTTTATAATAGAATTGAAGTATGGTTGAAGGGATCATACTCATATATATTTCCCATGAATAATAACAGTGTCATCTCTTGCATGATGGGTATAGGTTTACTAAATTTTAGTTTTCCTAATTTTTGTCTCTTACTATTCCAATTTATGCTGCTAATATTTGATGAACATGTGATTGTAGGTTTGGAGTTACATAGATGGATACATTGGAATTATGATTTCACATAGTTCATTTGCATCCAATGTAGTGTAGGATAAGAATAAGATAGACTAATTTAGTTTCTTTTCTTTGCATAGTTGTTTACTGTATTGTTGATTTTTTGTTTTCAATAAATTCCGTTGTAAAACATTATCGATCCTTATGGGTAAAGGATTCATATTTATATTCTTAGATATGTAATCAATGTATAAAGCCTTCATGATGGATCTTTAATAGATTACAACTATATATTATTTTCTTTTTAGTTGGTTATATTAATCTAATTTTGGCTTCTAGTCTCTAACTAGTGTTTTTTTTTTTTTTTCCTTTATCTTTTTAATAAAAGACTTGTTAGTTGAATAGTAAAATAATTCTTGGATGAGATAGAAATAAATAAGGAGGTTGACATGCTGATATTTTCCCTTGAACAATATTTTTTGCAATTTTGTTTTTTGACAATACATAAACATTTAATTGTTACACTCTCAAAACGTTTTCTTTGTGTTTGAATTTCTGGTCACTAATGACATTCATATTTCTCCAATAACGATATTTTTGTGAACAAATTGCATCTTACAAAAGGAATCTTTTAAAAATGAAGAAAACTCTGCAGTTCCTTTATTTTTATTTTTTGAAAATCAGCACTTAGAGATTTCCAATCTTCATCTTAATTGAGTTATGATTGAAAGATATTGCTTATTTTGATTACATTTGAGTTTTGATTTTGTTGTCCTATATGAAATTCATGAACTTTTGAGTGTTAAATTTTTTTCCATCTTAGATTAGGCCCACTCCAATTCATTTTAATTCCTTTTTATGTTCATTTTATTATAAGCTTTGATTTATGCATATTTTATTGGTTTCTTTACCATTGATCATTTTCTTAGATTTCTTTTAGCCAACATGGTTTTAGCACAAAATTAATATAGCAAACTTAGCTGAGTTTCTCATTTGTTGTTTTCTTTGATCATATTTATTTTTAGCTCATTTTCTTTTGCACGTARATACATTATTCTCTATCGAGTCATTAATTTAAGAATGAGTTTTCCTACCAAGATTGTAGCTTTCTTAACTCAAGTTTCTTCTTGTATATATGTTGGTTGTTATAGMTAACAATGCAATATATTCTTTCTTACTATCTAGAAACATGTTTGAACAACTTAGGAAATTGCTACTCTATAATCCTTTTTAATGTGAGCTCTTTGAGAGAAGTTTTGGGAATCAATCATTTTATTCATAAATTCATTGGTTGACTAAATATTTAATCATATTCCTACCGATCAATGATGATTTCAAACATGGTATTTACTATTACTTTGTTGGAAAGAATCTTTCTATCCTTTGGAATTGTTGATTTTGAGTCACTCATTTTGGTTACTTTCACTACAAGGAAAAGTCCTTGTAGTGGAGGTTATAGTAGAGGTTTTTAGTGTTACAAAATTGGCAAAATTTGTCAAAAACAACTCTGCTGAAACATTCATTTTTGGTAGTGGATGATTTTTCAAAGATTATAATGGAACTTCATTCTAACTAAAATAATTTGGGTGGCCGAAGGTTTTAGAAGATGTTTTTCTAGTCAAGGCGCTTCATGGTATACATGCACTGGTGCGTTCTCAAACTTAAAGCACCAAGGCAGTCAAAAACATATTGGGGCACCAGTGCTATTATAAATAATAACGCACTAGTGATTTAATAATAAAAATGCATCGGTCGAACCCCCGGATGGGGTGACAGGTGGAATCCATTCATTTAGGGAATTAAATTCCCCATGTAACCACCCATCCCCTCAACCTCTTCGGGATGCTTAACATTTATTTGAAGAGGATGGTAGTGTGTCTATCCAGTGAGGGAACCTTCATGAACTACTTTGAGCAAGAGATGAATTATCACAGGACTGGTACAAGCTAGATTTGGGATATGAACTTGGTCTTCATGAAATTTTTCATCACAAATTTGGAATTTATTTTGGAGATAAGGCATGGCTCCATTCATTCTTCTAAGGTTTTGTTGTTGGATTTATCCTCTCCCTTTGGTGTCCTTCCTAGTTTCATTTCTCTAGTTATCTCACCCTCTCCTACAATTGTAATGTCGCGTGAGAGGGGCAATCTGAAATGCATCCTAACTTATTATAGATTCATGTCTAGACAACTTCCTCTAGGTCCTTCCTTTTCTCCAATTCTACCTCCTTCCACTGACCCAATACATGCTGATTCTCCTTTTGATAATTTACCATTCACCGACCAAAATTGGGTGGGGGTGAAAGCACCTAGGTCTTCATTGAAGAAGAGCATCCTTGGTACGTCCCCAAGCACCTTTGTATTCTCTTATTTCTTTGGCCTCAGACTTACAAACTCCTCTCCTCCATTCATCCAATCGGACTTATGTTAACCCTACTTCAGCTATGGCATATTTCCTAGTCAAGGAAGATATTCCTCCTCCTTTTTCTGCTGAAAAAATTCACTCAGAATCTCAACCAAGAATTGAGCCTCAACCCATTGCATATTCAACACTAGAGGCACTCAGGTCGTGTCGCTTCTCAGAAGAGCACCTGCAACTCATCTTCAACCTAAAAAGAGATTCCTCTGACCAACTTGACTGTCAAACCATCCTCTGTTATCGCTTGGATGCCTTATTTGATTCTCTTTCAAGTGATCCTATCAAGAGATGATTCCTGGCTTGCAACCAACCTTAGGTTTTTCTCCATATTAGCCACGACCTCCCAGTGGTGATGGAAATCCGAGTTCATATAGTGTTTAATTTCCATTTTCGTATGTCATATATCTATGTCCAAAATAACTATAGTCATAGTTTTTCATAGACTCAAATTTTATTTTCAATTACTCTTGCAATCCAATACATACATGAATGCTTTATCTAGACTGAAAATTTTTCTGGTTTCCATATGTATGGTGAGACAAGCGGACAACCTTGACATTTGTACTGGTTCCCTGATTTTCTAAGGGTATACAAATTTTACTTACAAAAAAAAAACAATGCACCGGTCAAATCTATGATACCATGCACGAGTGCATTACAAGACAAACCCGACTAGTGCATGAAATTTATAATGCATCGATGGGAAAGTCTGATACAGAAGCACTGGTGCACCATTTTAATTAAATGCACAAGAAGACCATTTTTTATTATTATAATTGTTGTTAAAACAATATTATGATCGATGTTGGTTCATTGTATTATAGCATCGATCTACATTTTATTACAACACCGATGTTTTTTATCATATAATGCACCAGTGTTAATTTTCTCTTTTTAGAAACATCGACCCATGACAGTGCAATTATTTTTATTTTTTAATTCCATTGTTCATAAAAAAATTGACATACATCTTATAATAATATTCATATAAATTAAATTTTGAGTAGTGCATTTGGATATTATGTTTGGATTAATTTGTTATATCATCATATTTCACATCTTTTCATTATAATATTTAATCATCCATATATTTAATCAACGATGTAACATTTCACAACAACATTGGACAATGCAATAGAATAAAATAAATCACATTTTATTATATATGAATAAGACACTCTTTTCCATACAAAATGGGGCACTTATTGGTAACCACTTGTCTTTCAATTGGGACACTATGTCCATTATATTAAAAAAAATGTCTGATTTTCATAGACAATTATTTCAAAAAATACCACAGCTTGCATTGATATCCAAAAATATTGATCATCATTCTTCTTTGAAACTGTTGTTAGTGCTCAAGATACTTCCATTACTTGGGTTATTTGGATGGATGTTTTGTTCATTGCCTCAATTGTTTTCCTCTTCTTCAAGTTCCATCCAAAAAAATAAAAATAAAGTCTAATGAGTGTATCTACATTGGTGAGAATAATGAAAATTGAAATAAATAATATACATGAAATTTGAATATAAATTGAAAAATGTCGTACCATAGAAAGAATTGAGTCTTGAATGATACACATTCTTTCAAAACCAAATCTCATGCATTTTGTCAACAACTCTTCTATTGGCACATTTCCATAATTTTTTTCCTGTAAGTTTTATACCCCATAATAAAATCATAGATTTAATATAAAATATTTGTTTTGTTCCTTTAATTATAAAATGTGAGAAGTAAAACAACATAGATACTTACAAGTTCGAAAATTAATTTTTGATATGCCAACATATACTCACAACCCATACTTAACCCAATGTCAATCAATTCTTCTGATGGCTCTTCTTTGTATGTTAGCACCTGTTTGAAGACATCCAAGGATGGATGTTGTAAAACAACTTAAAATATACAAAAATGAAATTTTAAGTTGTTATAAGGAAATAAAAATTACTCACAAACTTTGCTATCAACCCTTTTCTTCCTTGTCGTCCTGTTTTATGTGTTGAATGGGTTCCATTTTGTTTTCTTTTCTGCAAAAAAATACTTGAAAATTAATATTTAATACTAAATTATTTATTTATATGTACTTAATCGAAAAAGCCAATGATTTCATACATTTGAATCACATTGTTATTGAGATGGCTCCTCCTGTGATTAAATTATGTTCATTTCTTTGACCATCTCCTTGTACACTTTTTTGGACATTCCTACTGTCATATTTCATATATCGTCTCATTGATCCTTTGGGATTTTCATAATCTTCATGAAAAAATTAACACGACAATAAACTATTTTTATATTGATATATGAAAACAAAATATAACAAAATTGATATTAATAAATGAATACTTTGTAGTAATATATACATGTTCTAGAAAAACATTTTTAGGAATATTACTTTTTGAATGATTCTTTTTTATTTTTGTATGCCTTTTCTATTGCAAGTCTAACATGTCTCATTGACCATTCCTCTGGAAACTATTCTTGTAGTTTAGATATAACCTAGTCCTTGGAATCATTGGATTGATTTATGTATTATAAGTGGAAAGTATGTTCATATGTTCGTTCCACTATATCCCTCATAGTTTTGTAAATGTTTCCCCCTTTTTCATTAACCTCCAACACTATTCCAGATGAGCTAAGGACCAATTCATCATCATTTATATCTTCTATAATTTTTATTTTCTTAGGACGACATTTCATTCCTTCATTGTTGGTCCATGTAGAACATTAAACATATGTGAATTAATATATTGTTTGAAACATGTTATCTACTATTCTTAAGTATATTATTAATGAAAATTCAAAACATAACTCATATTGAATAGTATTTTTTCATTCACCTGATTGATCATTTTGCAATTTTTCCATCAAACTTTTATCCTTTTTTACACTTTCTCATTTTGTGGCTATGCATGGAACACACTAACCAATACATATTAGTTAAACTTACATATATCTCAAACATATTAATTTTTTATAGAATTTACAAAGAACTTGCCTTTTTTTTTCTTTTTTGGATGTGTTATCATTATGTCGATCATAAGTTTTGTTACTTGAACTATTCTCACACATTTGTTTTTATCAATATACAACCTGTACCATTGAATACAGAAGCTATTAAATATATTTTATAAATAAATCACATAATTTTCAGCTTAAAAACAATATGGTTTCTGGTGCAGTTTAATAATATGAGAGCACCAATGCGTTCGATATGAGAAACACACCAACAAGAAAAAATAAATTAAAAAAAAATAATTTAAATTAAAATAGTCTGATATGTATCGATAAAAACACCACACCTATAGTAAAAAATGAAAACAAAAAAATACCTTGAATGAAAAAAATAACCGAAAAATATTACACACTGATGAATGAATTTAAAAAAATATATATGTTACAATATTTCCATTGCATTTTATGAATGAGCATACCGATGTGTTATAGTCAAATCAATGCATCGATAACCACAAATCGTTTAAAAAAAATGTGATAGGGTCGACAGGGTTGATAGGATCCTGATGCAATAAGTGGTCCCCTTGTAGCACATGCCAAACACCTTATATATATAAACACAAACCCATTAAATATAAAATGATTAAAATGAAAAGTCATAATTGTGAAGTGATAGAAGGAGTTAAACCCTAAGGTGAAATTTTGCAGTCAAATAAACAAGAAGAAGCAAGGGTTTAAGGTAAGTATGAATATTTTTTATTTTTTCTGAATTTTAATTAAATCTAAATAAAGATACAAATTGTAAAAAAATTATTCTTAAAATTAACAATAAAATTTAAAATTGTTACTATGCAGGGTTTTGAGAGAATCACAAAACCATTCAAATTATGATCTTCTAAATAACTTTGTTGCTCCAAAAGGGTTTTGAGTGAATCACCATACCCTTCAAATTCCGATCTTCTGAATAATTCTGTTGTTCGAAAGTATTTTGTTGCTCCATAACGCTCCCCAATATTTCTCTATTGGAAATCTCTCCCTTGTATATTTTGGCAAAATAATGAAATAGTGAATAACTTAATACGATTTAAAGGAATTTATGAAAATATTTTTGATTGAATCACCATACCCTTCAAATTCTGATCTTCTGAATAATTATGACGTTCCAAAGTATTCTGCTGCTCCACAATGTTCCTTGGTATGTCTCTCTTGCAAATATATTCCCTATAAATTTTGGTAAAACAATGAAATAGTGAATATATTATTACTACTTAAAGGACTTTATGAAATTAGAATTTCAAAAAATAAATTTCTAATAATTTTTCAATTCTAAAACAACAAAGTCATGTTTTTTTTCTTCGAAACACCGATGTGTTTATTAATATAAAACACCGATGTGTTTTTTTATACAAAGTACCAATGTGCTAAATATTTTTGGAGCACCAATATCATATAATTATTTTTTATTTATTTGAAATCTTGTGAACCAATGCAGTTAGTAATTAAATTCCTTGGTGCTTTATATTGTTATAGACACACTGATGCGTTTTGTTCAAATAAGCACATCATTATGCTTTAAATGTTATCTGCATTTTTATTTGCACATAAAATAGTATATTCATCTTAAATTATCTTTTAGGATGCATCCACATGAATTGAAATACTTCATAGTATACAATTTCCGCTTAAATTCGCCTTATTCTTAAAATTTTATTGTTGATTTTGCTCAAATGTAGGGAGAAAACATTATAATATCAAATGGACAATTCATAAAATTCAAGTCTGTTCCATATTTCTCAAAGTACATCATGAAGATCTCCCTTTCCATCTCAAGTACGATCATATTTTATTTATATTTCAATTATCTAATTGATTTTTTTTATTCATGTCAATATGAATACAAATGTATCCAAATTTTCAGGATTCTGATTCAGAATCGATTTTAGATGCAGAAAATATTCCACGAGTTCAAAAACATCGAAAGCTCTTATTAGGAGAAACATACCACAAGTAGTTGCTAGATGAAATATGACAACTTCTTTACCCTGTCAATTGTAACATGTCATCTTCTAGCCGCAATCTTGGGTCAACAATGGTAATAATTGTTTGGTATAATGTAATTTGAACAAACCAATTGCATTATGCTTACTAATATAATCGATGTACTAATGTTCAATATTTTTGAACATTAGGATTCTTATGATGAGAGACCTACCTATACTCTTCCATTGCACCCCACTACAATGTCAAATCGAAAGAACGATGCAATAAGAGCACAAATTAGAGAGGAATAATACCAAGAATGGTTGAACAAACCACCTATTCAATTACCACTATGTCTAGATTCACCAATTAGGAATGACTACAACAATACTAGTTCTTCACAAGTTGGAAATGGAGTCAATCAAGTAGAGGTTGGTATGGATGATTATTTCAGGATAAGATTTACATGGAGACAATTTTGTTAGAGGGATTCTATAACGATGAGCTATGGGATGATTATCATATCACTGATACCTTTTTCGAAAGCCTGAAATCTACTTCCACCACCCCTTTCTTTGGACCTAGCCAATATAAGTATATCGAGCTAGGGAAAACAATGTTACTATACATCTTGAAATCAAAGTTTGAAATGTCAAACACATGTTTCTCGACAACATTGAGGTAAATAACCATCAAGTCCCTTATTTTTTGAGAAATCTTGTCACCCAATCAACGTTAAAAACAATTGATTTTATGAACGTTAAATTAAATTTTACATTTCTATTTCTCACTAACTACACGTTATTCAAATATAAGGTTCTTCTGAGTGATAATGTCTTTCTAGGTAGCTTTGAAGAGGCAAATCAGATGTTGAAAATGTTGGGTGTTGAGTACATATCATATCATTCATGTCTTAATGATTGTATTCTACATAGAGGAGAATATGCAGACAAAGTGATATTTCCGAAATGTGGGCATGA
>SNQJ01S0165581.1:0-13735 GCA_010110895.2 Picea sitchensis | reverse complement strand
TGTGGGCATGGAAGGTGTGTGTGTGTGTGTGTGTGTGTGTGTGTGTATATATATATATCATGAACAAGTCAAATAACTACTATAACATATCTAGTCCAACCGATGTGATAATCATATCTATAAAAATATTGGAGACTTGGTCTGTAGTAGAAGTTGATGGATGTTTAGGAGGGAGTGTAATATTGAGAGGTGGTTGGTTGAATCTATGAGGAGAAGTAGCAGGTGGAGGAGGAGGTGGAAGAGGAGGTGGTTGGTTGACTTTGTGAGGAGAAGTATGAGGTGGAGGAGGAGGTTTTGGTCAAATCTCTGATGAGAAACAGGTGATGGAGGAATAGGTTTTTCCTGATCATATGGGTGAGGTGGAGGAGGAGGAAGACATGGAAATGGATCATTTCCAACCTCATCACTTGAGGGGTTACTAGACGAAGGAGTGTTTGACGAATGGGAACAGGATGAACGAGTATTGGAGGAAGAGTGTGTATCATCGATAACCCTCCTCGCTACTAGTAGTATGGTAGCTCCAATGATATAATGCATAAGATAAATCATATCATGTGACATCTTCCTCCAGATATCCAAGAGCATAGGATCTTCCCTGATGTCTTACATCATCACAGGGAGGACTCCCAACTCAACCAAAAGTGCACAGAGTCGGTCTCCCAACTCCAATATGAATATAGTATCTAGCCTAGGACACATGCTAGGTATATTCACCTAAGGACCCTGACCTGTCACGGCCTCAAGAATCTCCTCATTCAAATCTAGTGGGGGAGTGTTATAACCCTAAATTGCACCATATATGCGTACCTGGCATCAGGCCAACTTGTTTCCCTTCTTTGCCAAAACCATGATGAACAACTCTTTGAAAATCCTCTTGTGTAAAGGCCCACACACCCTAACCCATTACTGCACGCGTGTACACGGTAGTTGACTAACAACAGCTTGCGTGTACCTACAAAATCACGAAAAAAGGAAAGTTGTCGACGAAACAAAAATCTATGGGTGAATTAACTGAAACTCCCGGCCATGCATGGCCGAGGGTTTGTCAAAAAACCTAGCTCCTTCTAGCCTATAAAATAATGGGTAGGGGTACCATTTGGAGAAGGAAAAAATATAGCAAAGAAACTCTGCCCATTTATGTATTCCATTGTCTCAACCCTTTAGCCTTTCCTCATGCCAAAGGAGATTTAAAGAAAAGCAATTGAAGGATAGAAGAAGAGGAGCCCAGGATCAGGTTCAAGGAGCGGTGGCCAGTCTCAACTTTTGTAAGTTGACTCACTTTAAGTAATAAAGAGAATGTTTTTCCCGTCCCAATTCATGAACTTTCTATGATTTGATTAGTTTAAGTTTGATTTCTAACCTGTGAGTATAGAAGTAGCATGCATGCATAGTTGTTGTTTGTCTTGAGTGCATGTCATCTTTGGAAGGAGCATTGCGAACAAGTAATCAAGCAAAACGAAGGATCGACATCGAACGCCTGTAATAAGGTAGGTGGTCCTTTCCATACATTTACTGAGAAAAGGGGATTTAAATTTAGGGATGTAGGTAGAAAGTAGTTTCTATTCGGTCAAATCTGCATGCAAAGTCTGAACTCTATTTGCTAGTTCATAGGGTGTTTTTCCCAACAACATGGAGAAAGAACGTCCCTAATGAATGTTGCAATATATGCAAAATATATAGTACAGAACAATAATTAGACAATTTCATTACAAATTTAATAAAACAAGTTAAAGAACATGTTAGAATTAATTTTATTCAAGTAAGACAATAAAATAAAACTAGATTAATTTAAACAAAACACTAATATTACTTCTATAATCTAGTGGCTCATTCAATGTGAAGAGGCTGTTCATACATCTTCCCTCATACAAACCCATGTAAGGATATAGCACCATCCCAAACATGTGATTAGTCTCACTGGCTAGTATCCCCAGTGCGTCAGTGGAAATTATGGCCGAAAACTCTGGATGACCCCTCTTGGGAATCATCTCACCCCACATGTGCATCCGCACCTAAGTCATAGGACTAGAAGGTTTACTAACAAAAGTAGGCCTCATCTCTTGAAACCTCTCAAAAAATAAACAAAACAACTCTGAAGAAAAAGGGAAGTTTTCCCTCCCATGTATCATAGCATGACATCTATCTAGAGCTATACAAAACTAATGCAAAAAAATGGAAGACAATATAATACATTGTGGCCTCTGTACCAAAGAATCAACATAATACAAATGAGTGAAAATACTATGTTTCCCATCACTAGTAAAGTGTGTAATGGTCATCTCTAACAGTGAGAGGCACCCAACCTCCTCTATGCCAAAAGAAGTGATCCATAAATGTCCACCAGACACCTGAACATCAGCTAGAGAAAGTACATCAACCCCAATATATATATGAGAGTACATGAGTTGACTCTCTATTGCAACACCGTTTGGGACATCAGAGAACTGGGGAATATCCTCCCCTCTCATAGATAACCCAATGATAAAATATATATCCTCCTTAGTGGAATGGTACCAATGATCAGAACTGACACAAAAATCTTGTTGATGGACATCCCATTGATGGATCAACTGCACCAAGAACCCAGAGTGTCCCTTCAAGTATGTAGCCTCCTCATAGTACTTAAGGAGGCATACATTCCTCAAGAGGACTTGGGTCACTGCAGTAATAGGGCCAGGGTACAAATCCCTCTCCCTCTCCCTCTCCCTCACCTCCCAATACCGTACAACATTGTACAAGTCAACCCTCTACTCCTATTGTTGTTGCTTCTCTCTCCACTGATGTCTCTGTATGATTAACATATAAAATACATCATCCTCATACATAAAACATAAAAAAAAATTAGTAAATGAGAAATTGATTTATAAATGTAGAAAAATAACTTTCTTCAAAAAAAAGTAAATTTCATCACTGGTGTGCCCAAAAAAAATCAAGCACCTCCCACAATGCATATATTACTTGTGAGCACCATATAGGGTGAAAAAATGTAACATAACATGCCGTATAAATTTTTTTATATTATTTTATGCGGTGCATTGTATAACCTTATCCCACCGCTGCATTAAGGTTAACCATCGCACCACCTAAAATAATAAAAACTTAAAATCCTAAAGCAGTGTAAAACCATTTAAAAAAAAATTGTTACTGCGGTGCATAGACTTTCCCGATATGCATCGGTGAGTTATAGGAAAGGAGATGCACCACACCAATAATGTTTTTAAAAATTGATAATTAGGGTACTTTCGCATTTAAGCTCTATTTTTTTACCGTGGTGTGTTGGGTAATTATTAATACATCGGTGCATAAGTTTACCAACACATCGCATACAATAATATATTATATTTATCTGGTGCGTCATTTAATGTAACACCTCGGTGTGTTAAAGTTATTTCAACGCATCATGAAAAATTAGCTACATTATTTTAGGCGGTGTGTCGGTAAAATTACACACTAGTTCATTAAAGTTTACCCAACACACTGGTGCGTTATATTTTACAACCACACTGCCGAAAACAATTAGGCATGGTGTTTCAGTTCTCCTTGTAAATTTTCAAGGTGGACCATCCGCGGTGTGAGACGAACGACTCGAACGCACCTCACAAAAAAAAAGAATTTCAAAAATAGTGGAAATTTATATGAATTTTGAATTTTAATCTGCTAAAAGTTTAAGTTATAAATAAATAAAGACATTACCTGGACATTTCCTCGTCAGGGAGGCATGGTTTCTAGGTATTTCAAAAACCCAAATTTTCCCACCCTTTGGAAAATATCAAAAGCCACGCACTGAGCAACAAATGACAGGAAGGAAAGAAAGGGAAGCACCAATGATATGGCGCTTCATAGAGGCAAAATTTGCACTGGTGCTTGAGATCTCTACAACACTCAAAAGGGTAAAAATTAATTTTACAGTCTGTAATTTTATAATTATTTAACCTTGTTACAATGTGCTCAATTATTAGATGCACCAGTGCATCAATATTTAAGTAGCGTATCATAGTATATTTGTTTTAAAAATAACCCTACCATGGTGCACCTTTTTTTAGAGCAACAATGTGCACCGATGCATTAGTATATAAGTAGAGAATCATAGTATTATTTTTTAAATAACCCTACCATGGTGCGCCATTTTTTAGAGCACTGGTGCATCCACAGTAGAAAAAAAACCAATATGTTATGTATTTATAAAAGTACCATAAAAAAAAATCTGCTAAACACTTCGCACACTTTCCTTCACTAGTGTCCTCCACTATAAATGGATTTTTGGGCTATTTTAATAGAGGCTTCGGTAAAAACCTCTGCTTGAGTGTCTTTTTCGTGTAGTGTTTTTTCACTAACATTGTTATTCCCATTGTTGAAATGGATACTTGACACTGAGAGGGGGGGGTGTGAATCAGTTTCACAAAACTTTGGACAATTTTCCACTTTTCTTAAATTAACTGAAAAATAAATATTTATTTCATTTTCTCAATCAATATATATATAAAAGAATAAATACTTTATTTATTTATTTTAACTTGGATGAATACATAAGATCAATCTTTGAATGTCATCTTCAAACAATTATGAGACACCCATCTCTCTGTTACAAGACTCAACTTGTAGTTATCGGATCCAACTGAGAAATGAGGAATCCAACCCTCATAACAAGTCCCAACTTGTTGATCTCAGATCCAACTGAGATGTGAGGAATCCAATCCTCATACAAGACCCAACTTGTAAACAAACACCAACCTAATAGAATGAACCTTCATTCAATCCATTATATATAAATATATATACTTCAACAAACTCAACTTCACATTCTTTTCACCATTCCTTTTGTTTATATAATCTTCCAACTGGTGTGAATTTGAATCATTGCATCTTTTGATTTTGAACCATTTTACCTTTTCATTTAAATGATAATATTAATATTTAAATAATATCATTTTCCCCTTTTATTCTTTATTCATAATTCTCATGAATTAACTCTCTTTTAATCATGACTGTGTGTCAGTTATTTTGTCTTCATGATTTTATCATAGACATGGATCGACTCATCATATTGTTCTCATGGTTCTGTTGCATTCTGAGTTCACAAACATATCATATTTGATCTCTTATCAATTCTCTGTATTTTTCTAGTGTTAACTCTCTGTCGATTAAATCTATATGAGGCGCTTCCTTCAAACCATTTGCATATGACCATATGCACAAAACCATGGGCTTATTGTCTAAGTGATGTTACCAGAGCCTTATGGATTATGTGTTCGTAACCCATGACTGGGGGCTAGAACCTAGTTCTTCGAATTTCGACTTTCGACGATTTTTCTTTGACAAACATCTAATCTTCTGGAGTTTTCAAATTCCTGAAATGGTTACCTCTCACACGGGTTGATCTAATGACTGTCATTATTCCTAGAACCAAATCAATAGACATATTTATCCTTACTTTATCCTTTCACTGCTTAATCCTATGGTTAGGACTTAATCAAGCATTGAGATGGATGACCACTATTTACTTCACGACTTCGTTCTTCACGTATTTTATTCTCTATAACTATTCATATGAACTCCAACTGTGATCATATGCCTATCCAAAAGGGCGCTTTGGAGATGCAGGCTTCAGGTGTTTTCATTGTATGTTGCATCCAATTCTTCTGATATCTGAATTGGCAAATTCCAGACAATGGGCGCTAGCTCCTCTTCCTAGGCTCGTCTCACATGTGACCTTGAGCTATGACCCAGGGCTCAACTCCTGAGTGCTTCACAACTTCATGCTTTGTGACTTCAGAATTCAACTTACTACCTCTTTCTCCAAAGTCCGGACTGGTGAAATCTTCCAGACCAGATCAACGGTCTACAACTCTCCAACCAGTCAACAAATAAGATTTATCTGGAGTACTTTTCTGAAGTACTTTTATCTGGAGTCATGGATTGAATGCCACATATCCTTCTGGATCTGATAGTCCAGAATTTATCCACACTTTGTGAAGTTTGAACTTGTCTCCTCACAATTTCTCTGAATCGTGAATTCGTGAATTCGTTTATTTATTGCCACGTCCCCGCCTTCCAACCAACAACTAGGATCTCTTCGCGGCTTCGGACTTCGTAAAGTCAATGCTCTCCTATGTTCTTCTCCTTTTCTCAGAGTGTGTGGATCTCTTCCACATGCCCTTCTAGATTTGATAGTCCAGAATCATTCCACACTTCGTGAAGTTTGAACTTAGCCCCTCACAATTTCTTTGAATTGCGAAGCCGTGAATTCGTTTATTTGTTTCCATGTCCCCACCTTCCAACCAATGACTAGTATCTCTTCGCAGCTTCGGACTTCGTAAAGTCAATGCTTTCCTATGAAATGAGAAAGGGATAAAATATCATGCTACTCACCTATATCAGACAAATTTCGACCCTCTGCACTTAGATCCTACAATTGGGATCTGTTCTTTTCCCCAATGCTCTCCTTAATCCTTCAAATCTCCCGATTTATGAAGCTTCGAAGGAGATCGATGATAACCACCATGCAAATTCTCTCAGATCATTATTTCTCCTGAGCTTTAGAGTGGATTCCTCTACAACTCACATTATGTCTTTGTGATATTCATGTGCATCATCTCTTCTAAGCCTCCTATGCGTCATCTCTTCTGAGATTTTTGGGTTTATAGTTGGTTTCCAATTGAGCCAAGGATATCTACATGATCTGATATTGAGTGATCTAATACACTTCCTCTCCCGAGCTTTGATCTCTGCATACTGTCTGACATTTTCATTCTTTGCATATTTTCAATGCGCTTTTCCTTCTGAGCTTTGATCTCTGCATACTATTTGACATTCTTTGCTAACTGTTATATTGTTGACATCAATGACAATTTCATCTATGATAAATAAAAAATGACAATTTATCATAACAACTTATCATGGCATCATAATGACATCGACTGTCGATATCAATGAAAACATATCAATGAAAATATGTCCAACACCCATGTCTTAACATTTTCCTCTTACTTCATCACACATGAATGTTAAAATCATTCGTATGTTTGTAATATGTCAATACATTGAAAGGAGATGTCAATTCAATTTCTAAGGTTTTATGTCTTGAGATTTCCAAATATTATTTTACCTTAGCCATGGTAGTAAGTTTAAAGGGTGTGATTTCTTATGAAATGTAGCTCACGAATCTATTGGATTTTATACTTTTAAGAATTTCATGGATCCGAGTTGATAACACCAGAAAGAGTTCAAGTTTATTCATAACCTAGAAGAAAATTCATATATGGGTTAGTTAGAAGGATTTTATTTCACCTCTCTTGTGATCTTCCTAGTTTTGATATCTGAATTATATACTTAGTTCTTTTGGTTAGTATTTTATTTGTATGGAAATCCTATCTGGTAGAGATGCATGCTACAAACTCATCGACTAAGATATTTTTTCTTGGTATTCTATGTGGTATGCAAGCTCAAGGAAATCAAACTCTTAACTTGTTTTCTTAGAAAACTCTTGGAAACTTTATGATATCAATATTAGGGATTTACCCATCGTGACAAGAATCAAGTCATCACTTATTATAAATTAGGCTTCAGTCATCTCATTCAATTATGGTTTCTAATCTTATCTTTCATTTTCTTATCATGGAGAATTATTCAATCTAAACTATTATCTAAGATGATTTGTACTTTATCAAGAGTGTCTTAATTGTTTCCATATCTATAGTAATTTCCTCTTTCTATTTAGGAGGTTGAAGATAATCATATGGATATTTAAAATTATTATCATACATGTCAATATGAAATAGATACATTGGTGAGTGGTGTTGGTGATTTTTGAATAATATATTTATTGAATATATTATCTTTTGAGCATGACAAAGGATTGGTGGTGGAAAGGCATCAAAAGAAGATGGATTCATTGGTAAGATGGAATTAAAGTTGTTTTTGATTGATTCTAATGGTCAACAATTTCAAGAACAAGAGGATGTGTCCAAGAATTCAAATCTCATAACAAACAATGACATTGAGACTCCTATTGGAGGAATTATGATCGAAAAATAATCAATGTTTATTTCTCAAGAAGAAGGCTATGATACTTGGCTAAATTAATGAAATGAGAATACTTGAATGACTACACTAGTGTTATACCTTTACATAAAGATCATGTTGATCCAATATATTTTAAGTGTATAATATATTAACATAATTTATTTTTAGTTATTTTTTTAGGATTAGTTTTAATCCTCATCCTTATTTTTTCCTTTTAGACTAATTTCATTATTTTTAATAAGTTAGTCATTTAAGGAAGATTTTTTTCAGATTGTTAACTAGTTGATTCTCTCTTGCTATGCATATGAGAAAATGAATTTTGCAACCAACAACTTGTGGATTTGTTTCTCCTTATAGACCTGAAATATGAGGGAGGCTTAGGGAAGTGTTAATCTAAATTTGTCTCCTCATATTACTTTGAAAATTCTAGAAACTAATTAATCACACTTTCACCAAGTCAACAACTGATTATAAATCTAGTCTCATTCATGTATTCCAATTATGATTTATGATCTAATATTAAACATGATCTTTGAAACAATTGGTGTTTGGAGTCCCTTTCATTATGATTAATTTTGATGGACTCCATAGCTGTAGTATTTTATCCTTGCCTCATTAGATTGAATCATTTGAATCTTTGGAATTAATAATCATCTTTCATGGAAAAGAGAAATTGATACTTTGGTCAAAGATATCACGTGTAATTTCTAAGATTGAAAATTTTGGTGTTTTCAAATGTGTAGGGGATATTATTCATGACAGTGAGTTGAGAGGGTTGAGTGTTTGTGAAATATTTTAGGTAAAATAATTTAAAATCTATTTTGACTGTTCATTTCCATTAACCCATGTTGTTAGGTTCCCAAAATAATTTATTTGTTTCACTAAATGAAATGGAAACTTTATATGTGTCAGTTGGATCAAAGAATTTCGTTCTAGATTATTCACTTGATCATTAATTCTCACGACCTTGCTTATTTTTCCTTCCATATTGTCAACTTTACCCCGTGAATCTTTCTATTGGGCCTTATTTTAAATGGTTGATCTATCTTGCCCAATTCTTGCCCTTTCTTTACTTCTTGAGATTTCACTAAAAAATAGTTTTCTAATGATGTTCATGATGTCCCATGTTGTTGGGATTATATGCTTATATTTCAAGTTGATCCTTATTTTAATGGATGACATAGTTTTTTTTTTTTTTCATAGTCCAGTTTGTTTACTTTATTTATTTTTATTTGTACATAATTTTACCCCCTTATTTGCTTAAATTTTCAATCATGGTGGTCTGTTTATTATCTTATTCCATGATATTCATCTAGTATGAATGATAGAATCATTGGAATGATCAAGATTAACAATCAAAGAGGCAGTGAATATCTTGGTGAAAAATATCAATACATTAATTGGAAAAAGGAGCTTGGTTTGATATCAGTTTCGTTGATCATCGTTCCTCATAATCTCATTGATACAAATTTCTGGATTATGTACTTGGTCCTAAAAGGTCATCCTATTGGGATTTAGTTTGTATGGAAATTTTATCCCGTGAAGCTTTTACCCTTATTTCAATTCCTGGAGTTGTAATGTAAATGTTTTTGTACATATAATTCATACTCTATTGCTTTCCCATATTTATCCCATGTTTATGTGTCATATGCTTATTTTTCAATTTGGTTTGGGTGACTGGAATTTTCAGGTTTCAATTTATTTTAGTTTAGTTTTATTTTCCTTTGAATGATTTGGTTTCAGTTTCAATTTTTGAACTCGACACTTTTCTCGTTTCATCTCTTATTTGGAATGTTGGTGTTCCCTAAGATGACTTGACTCCTTCACAATAATCTTTGATTTTGAGTGCGGGGCAAGTCCAACTCTAATCACAAACTGAAGAAATTTTTACAAGTCATGGAAAACATGGGTTTCTCTATCTAAAAATAACTTCATGGAGTTCTTAGTTGTGGATAATCACTGATAGTTGTGTTGGACCATATATTCTTATTGAGCATACCATGATAATCCATAAGTAGAGGAAAATGTTTATCTGTTATTTTCTTTGACCTCCATCTGCCTCAAATTTATAAGATGGATACTACTATAAAGGTTCTTGGGGAGAACTGGGGGTTAAACTTAAATGCATCGCATATACTTAGCATATCAAAAAGACTATCATATCTATTGAATGGTGTTTTCATTGATGTCAAAATCAGTCATTGGTGATTAGCATGAAGAAGCCTATGGGTTTACTTGAAGGAGTATCCAAAGTGGTCCCCTTATGGCATAGATTTAAGCATGGACCTCACAGGAAGATTCTTTGAAGAAGCCCAAAAGAAGCCCCAAAGGTGTGGTCAAGAAGCCCCTACAGTGAAGTGAAGAATCCTACATATGTCCAAGATCTAGATTGCAAGATGGAGATTATTGAAAGTATTATTTATGGTCAATTTGGATATCCTATATTTGATGGAATTTTTACCTTAAATAAATAATTCAAATGGAAGCACAAGTTACATGGTTGGAAATATTATTCTTAGACCTTTCCAAAAGTATATGTAAGTCCCTCTAACTCTCTAGGAATGAGGAGATATGAATTTTTCCATCCAAAAAACCAACCAGAAAATTGAGGTTGACTCAACTAATATTTGGGGACATAATTACTATAAATACATGATAGAATTACACATTTTTAGTGCAACCAAGCAAGAGATAAATTCTGAGGTGCACACAAGGTGTTTTGCGTGTCTTCTGGTGTGCAAGCTAAGTCTAAGGGATTCTCTTAAGGTCTTTCTTATTCTCAAGGTATGTTATAAGGTTGCGATGTTTTCATATGCTCTATTATGAATTTGTGATGTTTTCTGAGCTTGTTGGGGGTTTATATGTGGACTCATGTGGACCTAGGATCTCTATGTGGACCCATTTTGTGAGGCTCATATTTTGGATATTTTGGCACGGGTTTGGAACCATTTTTTATGTGGTTGTTGGGTTTTATATGTGGACCCATGTGGACATGGAATCTCTATGAGGACCCGATTTGATGATGATGATGTATCAATGATAGTGATAGAGACAATGACAATGACAATGAAAATGACAGTAATAGTGACAATGACAATGATAATGACATGTTGGCTCTTTTATATACATATTTTAGGGTGGAATGAAGGGGAAAGGAAAGGGGGTTGTAGCCTCCTTCAAGTTGGAACTGGAGAATCTATGGAGTTGTAGCTTCCTTCAAGTTGGTGCCTACAAATCAAGGGGTTGGTTCCTTTTTCTAGTTAGATAGGGAGAATATTGGAAGTTGTAGCTTCCTATGAATGTAATCTTGTTATTATATAAGAAAATCATTATGTGGTTGATTTCCACGTTAACTCTATTTTGCATTGTTTATTTGTTCTTATTCTCTTTACTATATATTGGGATGCATTAATTTGATTGAAAAGTTAAATTTTTTAAAATGTTCTAAATTATATTTGATACTGAGTCATGCCCCCTCTCAGTATCAAAAATTGGCATCAAAGCAGGTTACCTTTAGAATAGTATAATTATTGGAAGGAAGATCATTAGAAAAAATGGAAGGCCATATTCCAAATGGGATTCCACCATTTTTTGGAAACAATTATGCATACTGGAGCAACAAAATGAAAAGTTACTTGACAACTTTAGGAGTGGATATTTGGATCTCAGTTGTACATGGCTAGAAAGTTTCAAAAAATACTCCAACTAATCCAGATGAGAAAAAAATAAGGAGATGTAATTCAAAGTCTAGGCGTGTGATAATATGTGGATAGACACCGAATTTTTCTATCAAAGTGATGGGTTGCATCACAACTAAAGAGGTTTGGGATAAAATTCAAAATATTTATGAAGGCGATATGAAAGTCAAGTAGGTCAAGCTTCAAAGACATAGAGAATAATTTGAAAATATGAAAATGAATGAAAAAGAAGATATTGAAACCTATTTACTCAGAGTTGTCAATACCATAAAAGGATTAGGAGAATAATTCAAAGAATCCTTGGTTGTACATAAATTGTTGATATCACTTCCTTTGAGATATTATGCCAAGGTCTTGGCCATTGAAGAAACTGGAGATTTGACCGAAATGACATTGGATGAGCTACATGGGACCCTCAGAACATATGAAATGAGAACATATACAAAATATGGACAACCAAATAAAGAAGCATATTTTAAAGCCACGCAGAAAACAAGGAATAAAGAACACATGGTAGAAAAAAGACCAGGTGATGAATCAGATGAAGAAGAAGCATATTTCTTAAGGAGACTCAAGAGGGGAACCGGAAAATAAAAAGGTAAATTACCTTTTAAATGATTCAATTGTGGTAGAATAGGACATTATGCTAAGAAATGTTGTTTTGAAGAAAATAAAATATTCCACAAGAAAAAGAGCCTTTACTCAAAGGAGGATAATAGTTCTTCAGATGAAAGAGATGGAGAAGAAAGGGAAGTAAGGGAGGTTCTCTTCATAACTCAAGAAACTTAGAATGATGACCACACACATTCATAAACAAATGAAATCAATTATGAAGAAGATTATGATGCAGAGACAGAAGAAACAAACATAGAATCTTTCTGGGGAAGAAAAGACATCATAAAAAGTGAACAGGAAGATGAAGAAAATATTGAAAAATTAAAGAATGCTGAAGAAGAAAATATCAAGCTTAGAAAAAAAAAATAGAGAGTTAAAAATGAATTAAAAAATTGTGAAGAAGAGAATCATGAGCTTGAAAAGACAACTAATAGCTTGAAGGAGCAGTTAGATAAATCCAAGAACATTGAATATTATGAGAAATAAAAAGTAGAATTGGATCACACAAGAAAACAACTAATGTTGACAACCAAGAAGTTGAATTACTACAAACAAATTGAAAGAAGTACTGAAAAGTTAGATGAAATTCTTAGAAAACAGAGATCACCTACTTATAATACGAGACTTAGATATGAAAATAATTTGAAGACAACATACACAAATAAAACAAACATGGAAGATGAAGGAAATTCTAGAAACTATGCAATTTCCTTAAGAAGTGGAATACACAAACAAGAGGGAGTTTAATAACAACAAGAACATGACACCTCCAGCTGGAATAGAAGATCAAAATTCAGAAGGGGTGAGACACCAAGAAGGTCCTTTTATACAAGGTATGAGAGTATTTTTCTTGGTCATTTTTATGATATCAGAAACTTTGAACACAAAGAAATTCACTATAAAATCAATGCAAGAAACAACTATATGAGAAATAAAAATTATTATGGATTTCCAAAGGATAACCATGTAAATAGTAGATCTAGAAATTCTCATGAATTTGTCAACAAAATTTACAATCCATTTGATCCACTAATGGATTAGAACATTGTATGATAGAAATGCAATAATCATGGTCACAAAGAACAAGATTGAAAAAATATGAAAGAAGACACTCCTATCATAAAACCAACTACAATATGGGAAAGGAAAGAGAATACAAGCAAGGAAAATTATCGATTAGCACTGCTTTCTAAAAATAAAGAAGATGAATGGTACATAAACAATGGGTACTCAACACACGTGACTTGGGACCAAAATAATTTCATCAGCTTAAAGAAAGGAAAAAGTGGTAGTTTTTCATTTGGAAATGACTCCTCTGTCAAAAAACTTGGAAAAGGTGTAGTGAGCCTTGTAAGTGAAAATGTAAAAGCAACAATTTTCTTACTAGCTAAAGATTTAAA
>SNQJ01S0165580.1:0-12537 GCA_010110895.2 Picea sitchensis | reverse complement strand
CTTCAAAAATAATTCAATACTTAATTTGAGTACTTTGTCAACATTTGATTAATAAATAGGCCCTAGGGCCAGCCTATAACTTTCTGGATTTACTACTTGTCTTTTCCATATAACTAGAAAATAGTGATGATTAACCTGAATTGCTGAACACTGATGCTTCCCGCAGAGCAGCGGTAACAAAGGATCCAGGAAAGCCAGAAGTCTATATTGCTCTGGGCAAGATTCAACTCTCAAAAAAGTTATGGATAGAAGCTAGTGAATACTTTGAGCTTGCTATTGATAAGGTATATGCAATTACTGTGTTTTTTATCATTTATTCTGCATGTAATCCTTAGTAATAAACTGGTACCAAGCAAGGTCAGCTTTAAATCATAAGGGCCTACAACAGTAACCTTGTAACTATCCAACAGGCTGCAAACAAGTCATAGATGTAAGTAGATCATAACCAAGACGTTCTGTAACGTTTTAAACCTGGTAAAAATAATTTACCTTTTTTTCTGTGATGATTCGATTGCATGATTGCATTACTTTGCTGCCTTCCAGGGTAGAGACGATGACGTTCTGATTGCGGCATATCTGGGTGCAGGTGTTGCTTTATTTTCTCAGGTAAGCTGACAGTCATACGATTAAACTCTTACAGCAGTATGAATATCAGTTAGGAACTTGGTATGTGCATGAATTCATATGATTGTTTGTGGGGTAATTTAATCTATTTTAGTAGGTTTATGCTATACTGACTATTGCTACTCCAATAATTTTGCAAGACACCTGATTTATTGTTTTTATTGTCTTTTTCACATCATGCAGGCTTATCTAATTATTCATTGCAAATGTTAACATATATGATCACTCAACCCCAGAGAGCTTGCCTCTGTTCCATTATAGTCAATAATGTAGATATTATCCTTAGAAATTCTATGATTGTGATAAGTTGTAGGACGATGCACTCTTCTAGGTTACATCTAGATTTTAAATTTTCAGGCCATACCAACAATTTTAGCAGACATAAATTTGAAATTGAAATTTATATTACTGTCTACTAGGGACCAAAATTGGTGGAACGGGCTAATGACTATAACCAGCAATAATAGCCGTTTCAAATACCCAATGTTCAATCCTAGTTGGATTCATCATTTGGCCTGCAAATTTTTGAGGGCTTTTAACACCACGTTCTCACATGCAAAATACATGAACAAGGAAGATATTAGTGGTTATGGTGATTAGTTTGCAATGCATGCCTACTTAATCAACTACGAATGTGCTGATCAAGCCTATTGCTGTCCTTGTCATGAACAGTCCCCACGCCTATAGTAGAAACTGTATTTCCAGCTCAAACCACCTATGGGAGGCCCATCCTTTAAAGATCAATGAGACATGGTCATCATTATCCCCTATAATAAGGAACATAGATCATCTTTGGTTCCCTTGCCAGCATATAGCTATATGAGCACAAGTTGTCTAGTCTTAGTGCTCTCTTAACTGGGTAGCTATGACTTCACTAGTTAAGTGTCCATGTAAACAGCATAGACCTTGCCGTGTTCGTCCATATCTACGATGGATTCCAATTCAATACATCACACCAAGACATTTCTTACTATTTGTCGTGATTATGCAATATGCATGCAATTATCAAAATTCCATGTATGATAAATTTACCAGAAAAGTACCATCTATAACTTGATCATAATAAGAACCATAAAGCAGGGCATAGAAAATAGAACCAAAACATACACTAATAATTACACAATGAGTCTTTGGGCAACAATGTTCATCCTAGTACCAACATTGGGAGAGAGTATAAGATTGCAATCATACTTTGCAAAACTGTTTCTGGTCCTCTTCATGGATCAATATTGAAGATTACTGCACTAGTAAAACACCAACATGCAAGTTGTTATCCCCCACTTTCAGGGATAACTAGGAGATCATGTGTCGAGGCCCACAGGTCCTAGACATGGAGTACCGAGAGCAGGATTGACTTTAGCATGGCCCTGGAGGGCCCACCTTTTGATTCTTCCAGCATCTTCATCTTGTCAGCAGCAGCAACATCCATCACCATCGGGTTGGTCCTGTGTCAGAGATGGTTCTTGCTCCATGAGGTAATTGGTCCAGGTATCATGGTATGTGTCACTTTGATCATCAAACCATTTGAATATGTGCATCCGATTCCTTTCATTTCTACAACTGCTTGAATTTTACACTTGTCCAGTTGACCATGTTTGGGGGGATTGACAGGATGCCCTAGCAAGCCTGTGTCTGTAGGTTTTGGTTTGTCACTGGGGGGATTTTCTGAAAAGCCATCGTTCGCTCCCTTCACAGCATCACTTTTCCATCTTGTTTCCCGCTCACCTTTCCCATTCCACTTGTCCGGGCACTGGGTAGTGGGAAGAAGGGGCTAAAGGCCCAGAAGGTAAAAGCAAGCTGGTAAAAGATAAAAGCCTAATAAATAAAACATCGAGATGCTTCGCCCAGGGATCCCCGAGAAAGCAATAAAAGGCTTCTCAGCAAGAAACAAGAGGGACTCTAAAAATAATAAAACAAGGCCTAACCAGAGGATAGGGGGTCTCATCACGAGCCAACGTATTAGGTCCATGGGTATCTAGCAGTATGACATTGCCACCAGTTGGTTACCACGCCAGGGCAGTAACTCTTGGTTGCATGGCCCAAGGGAAAGGGGGTCTCATCACGAGCCAGCCTTCTCATCTCTGTGAAAGTACTCGTGGGTAACACTGTCACCACTGGTCAACATGCCAGGGCAGTGTCCCCTGATTAGCTCTTGAACAAAAAGGAAAAAGCAATAAAAGATAAAAGAATAAAAAGAATAAGAATAAAAGGAAAGAATGGGCTTGGAAAGAATGCATCCATGACAGGTACAACTCACCTTCTAACAAAGGCACCCACAGGTAACACTTCTTGCATCCTTAGCCCTTATTGCACCCAAATGCTTGGACATCCCTTGACTACATCACCCATTTACATGGCTTGAATGAGGTCCCCTCCCGGAACTTTCCTTTTCCAGTGGGCACTAGCCCAATAGGACGTTTTGTCCTTTTCTCCAGACTTGTATTGTAGGCTTGTGTAACATCTTTGAGCCGCTGACTGATGTATTAGGGATTTTATGCACATGTTTAATAATATTGATGATGAAATGTGATTGACATTGCTATGATCCCTGTGACTGATGAGCCCGTGGAGGGCGTAGCTTTTGATGTGCAGGACCATGCCCGACGGATAGGTACTATTTGGACCGGTACACATGGGGAGATGATCAGTTCAGATCTCCATGGGGCTGAAGAGCCCACCGGGTGGATGCTGAGACCCCATCAGGGGGCAGAGACAGGATGGAGATGGATCAGGGGCTTTGCACTAGAGAAGAAGAGGACGTCCCACCAAAGGCACCCCGACACAGCTTGACCTAGGGGGGTTGGCTCTTTTTTAGTGGAACGTTTGGCCTTGGAAGGCCTAGGACGTCACCATCATGACCATGACGTCATCCAGCATCATGGACGTCTTGGGAGGCAGACTAGGCAGCATTGACACGTGTGGCAGGTTGGAGAAGCCCAAGGAGGGCTAACGTTTTGCTCCAGGATGCCCCATTTGCCCTAGAAGGGGCTGACGTCTCCCTTATAGGGGGTTATTACTTGTTTTCATCTTGATTAGGGTTTTAATTTAACAATTTAATGTAAAACAGTATAATTTTCAATATTTTGGCCTCGTCGGCCTTTTTATGACCTAAAAGTAAAATTAGGTCATTGAGACAGTATAAATGAAGGATTTTCACTTTCATTTTTTCAGCATCTCTCACTCACCACTTGGTGAGGTCTAAAATTTGCACCCTATTCTAGGGTTTTTGCTGAAATAGTGAGGCGCACTTGTTGAAGGAAGATCTTTCTTGGCATTTTTGGCATTTATCTTGGTGGAAGGTGTTACAACTAGGGTTTGCTTCTTGATTTCTTGGTCAAATGTAAGTAAATTTCTGCAAAACTTCTTGAATGAATGGTTGTAGTTTTATTTCTCTTGCATTTATGGTTATAATTTGTTGAATAAACCCTAGGGGAGAAGCAGACATTGTAGGTCCTTATCTCATGTCCTCGTCAAGATTTCTAGCCTTTTTGTTTGCTGAAATGAGATAGGCCTTGCCATAGCAACACTCTACTCTTTCATGCTGAAGAGGATTGAGCCTAGCCTTAGCTACACTCATTTTTCCCCTCTTCATATGCTAGCCGTACTATCCTTAAACTGAGAAGAAGGAGATGCCTTAAGCCTAGGCTCTCTACACTTGGGGCCGATTTTTTTCTAGGGTTTGCTGATAGAGCCTTGCTGTAGCAACACTTTGCTTCATCAAACCCTCTTGTCTTGGTTTTATGCTTCATCTTCAGCTAGCCGTAATTGCCAGTGAGTTAAGGAAGGAGGAGAGAGCACCGAGGCCTAGTTCATCTACACCAAGGTGAGCCTTTCTCCCCTAGGGTTTGTGTCCTTGAGGCCTTGCTCTAGCAACACCTCAAGGCTAAATCCTCTAGTCCTTAGCCTTATTACATTATTTGATCCTTCAGCTCTTGCGTCCTCCCTCTGACTCCATTAACCCTAGGAAACACACTGATCTAAGACCTAGCCTATGAGTATTATGATAAAAAACAACAACTCTCTAATACTTTGAACAAACCCTAACTTTACTAACCCTAGCCTAAAACTAACCTCTAACCTATATGTTGTCGTCTTCTTTAATGCTATAAACATCTTATATGCATCATTTATTTCATATTTAAAGCAATTGAATGATTGGCTAAGGCGTTATTTCTAAAGTGTTGATATTGTTACATTGAATGCCATTAGCATTTATTGTGAAGTGATATTGTAATCATTGCTATTGTACAACTTCGATTTGCTTCATCAATAATATTGTTTACCAATTGCTTATTATCAGAAAGTCATTTATTATATGAAGTACTAACCAGCAAGCAAACTTGCACATGTAGTTCAATGTTGCTTTGTTCTCGGGCAGGTGATACTTCTTGAGTATTACTTCCGGATTGGCTATAAATCGAACTTTCTGATCAGGTGGTGACTTGTGAGGGGGGAATTTATCTTTTAACTCTTAAACCTTTTGCCTTCTCAAAACCCAGGTCATCGGGGACATCTCCCCTAGGCCTTACCTCCCTAAATAGAAAGAACCATCCCATTGAGGTGACATTGGGTGGGATTGGTTCCAGTTACGCTAGTTTGAACCCCTTTCATCTATCTACTTTCCTAAACTACAAACTGTGTGATAACACAAGCCACTTGGTGAAAATCCTTCACATGTGCAGGTTGTAGTCTAGTTCTAGAGTCTTAGAACAATCTCAGTGGGTCATCTATTGATATACGCAAGGCTGCAGGTCGAATTGCCATGAGCACAAGGTGTCAAATCTATGAAAACTATAGTCGGCCACTATGACAATTGTAGTTCCATTGATTAAATCTGCAAAAATTGTAGGTGGCGACACTCATAATTGCAAGCGTTGTTATCATAGTAAGTTCATGCCATGTGTATGAAGTTTGAACATAAAAATATACAGGTCATAGACCCTGTTACCCACCAATTACCCACCAAGGTGCACTAGGATGGACTTGCAGTTGAGCTGCCAAAGATTGAACAAAGACTTGTTCAAAATCAGAGTCCAGAAGTCCAACTGGCCATTATGGCCCCTTTTCCTCTTCTTCATATCGCATTTCCATACCCCCATGGGAGAATTTTAATAAGACGAGCTAGCATGATGAACTTTGTAAAAGGCTTAGCCCTCTAAGACTTGGTGATTAGTACATTACTCTAGAGTGTTTTTTTTTACTATCTAGTTATATCTTGCTGCCTTAGTAGTGAATTATAATTTTTAAGTTTTTTCACTCAATTACCACCAAAGCTGGAGTATGTCCTAGTGGCTCGACCTTGGTGTGTTGTCTAAGCTTAGTGTCTAATGTATATTACCATGCTAGTCATCATTTTTGAGTCATATGGAAATTGCACGAAGTTCCCCCTAGGATTTTTTTATGTTTTCTGCAAATAAAAAATTACCCGCAAACGTGATATTTTTAATTGTATTGGATGAATAAGTTACAAAAGTGGTAGTAGGATGCATCATATGCCTTAGGGGTGTTCATTTTCTTGCTTAGAATACCCACTTTACCTATGTACCCACTTTGTGAGTGACAATAGTGATTTTAATCACTAAAAATTAATTTCTCTCACAAAAAGGGAATAAAAGACATAAAAAAGACAAGAAAAAAAAATGCTATTTTTTGGGAAACATGTTGGGGACATGTTTCAAGTTAATTCACCCTCTCTTTGAGTTCACTGAGCCTTGTTGGCAATCAAGAGTGAGTTACATGTGAGTTACTTGATGAGTTGTCAAGCTAAGAGGAGATCTCCAAGAGGAGGTGCACCCCCCTCTCAAGAGGTGGCACACCCTTGAGGTGAGGCACCTACCTCTTGCAAGGTGGCGACCTCCCTATCCACCAAACTATCACACATGGCGAACTTTTGGAGTTGTGGGAGATGTGGTAGCCACAAACTCACACTTGTCACACATTTCTCTAACTTGGAGCACTCTCCCCTTTGTCAAGCTAGTTGGAACTTGGGTGAAGATTGTTTGTTGTATCTGATCCAAGTGGATATCGGTGTCCACCCACCTTTTCCAACTTGCTCAAAACAATTTTTTGGCAATTTACTATTTTTAGCAGTTTTTAACTTCTGGGGCCATTTTGAGGGCCTAAATGAAGGTTTTTCGGGATCGAGGTTCTCAATGATAGCCAAAGGCTCTGATTGAGCCCCCAAAATGAATCTCCTTGATGATACCTTTCCAACGAGCTATCGTGCGCCTAAAACGGAGATTGTATGCAAAAGTTACGACCCCGGGAAGTTGAGGTACTAATTTACCCAAACGGGGCCCACATGACTTTTGACGCTTCATCTCCTAGGGTTGAGGTATCAAAGATTCAGAGTGACATCTAGTGCTCAAGTATCGCGGTGCTCTACATAGATACATCTAGACCGAAATGGAATTTCAGGACATCTCGTCCTTAGGTGTGGCCTATTGATATGCTGTCAAAATCGAGTAGAAGCTCAAACAAAAGACGCGGCAATTTGGGCTTGGGAACCCCTCATAGCAAAAGCCAGGAAGGGGCAGCCCCAACCCACAGAACAAAGGACAAAGCATAGATGGATAGTATCAGGACAACTAGTCCAAGCTGCAAGCAAAGAAGGACACCGGAAAGACAAAGAAAGATACCGGGAAGTGGTGTGACTTCCATAAGAGCCCTTGGCATAACACTGCTGACTGTCGCTCAAAGCAATTGCTGGTGGTTGAAGTGAAAGCCTCTAAATCAGATGCGGGTTCTGACTTTGAGTTAGAACCAAAAAGGGGAAGACGGATCATTGACGCGGAACCCAGTGCCACCGTTGCTACCACCAAGCTCCAGCCTGGTGAATCAAACGAGCCAGAAGAAGGCGAGCGCCTCTTCCATTCATAGATGTGGGTAAAAGGCACCCCGTTGCACTTCATCGTTGACAGCGGTAGCCAGAAAAACCTCATCTCAGCAGAGGTTGTCAAGCGACTGGTCCTGCCGACAACGTCGCACCCACAACCCTACACCATTGGATGGCTCCGCCAAGGAAGCGATCTCCGCGTTAGCCAACAGTGTCGACTGTCGTATGGCATCAAGCCCTTCAAAGACGAGGTATTGTGTGATGTTTCTCCTCTCGAAGTTTGTAATGTTCTTTTGGGCCAACCTTATTTATGGAAACGTCATGCTGTATGAGTCTAGGCTTCGTAGTGTTATTATTACTTTGAACAGGAAATTGTACAGGATACCCGAGGCAGTCCCTCCTAGTGTTATTTCCTTGATCTCTGCCAAGCAATGCAGGAAGGTCATCTCTTAGACTGGGAAATTTGTCTTCTTCGTGATTCGCTCTTACAGTGAGTGAAAGATCGCAGCCACATCTAGGGCCTCCACAACCCATCTCTCCACACAACATAAGCAAGTGGATAAGGTCATGGAAGAATACTCAGATATTTTCTCCTCTCCTGTCGGGGTACCTATGCATTGCTAGGTCAAGCATCCCATCGATCTGACCCCAGGCGCATCGCTACCCAATGGGCCAGTCTACCGCCACTCTCTGTTAAAAAAAGAGGAGATCAAGAGGCAGATGCAAGAACTGCTCCACAAGGGGCACATACGTCCCAGCTCATCGCCTTGTGGGAGCCCAATCGTGCTGGTGTAGAAGAAAGACGGGACCTGACGACTCTGCATTGATTACCAGGCCCTGAATAAAATCACAGTCCGAAACCAGTACCCGATTCCCCGAATCAATGGCCTCCTTGATCAGCTCACGGGGGCCAAATACTTCAGTAATATTGATCTGAAGTTTGGCTACCACTAGGCCCCAATAGAACAGACAGATGTATGGAAGACCGCCTTCAAGTCAAAAGAAGGTCTTTTTGAATGGTTGGTCATGCCCTTTGGTTTGACAAATGCTCCAACAAATTTTATGAGGATGATGGACGATATCCTACGACCTTTCACCAATACTTTTGTAGTGGTGTATTTGGATGACATCCTCATCTACAACAAGAATTGGGCGGAGCACTTGCAGCATATTCAACAGGTTTTGCACACCCTGTGGCAGCACAAAATATATGCAAACTTGGAAAAATGCTCCTTCGGCATGGACAAGGTCCATTACTTAGGCTACATCGTTGATCAACATGGTGTGCATGTGGATCCAGCCAAGATCCAGGTCATCCGTGACTGGCCAACCCCAACCACACTCACTGAACTTCGGAGCTTCTTGGGCCTCGCCAATTTCTATCGCAGGTTCGTGTTGGGATTCTCTCATATCGCATGGGCCCTCAGCCAAGTAACCAGGGGTGGCCATAAGGCAAAATTTGTGTGGGGCCTGTCCCAACAACAAGCCTTCTATGACTTGAAGAAGCTTTTGTGCTCATCCCCAGTACTTTCATTACCGGACTTGCAACATTCCTTTGAGATCGAGACAAATGCTTCAGACTATGCCGTGGGCGTCGTTCTCACTCAACACGGCCACCTCGTGGCATATCATAGTGAGACACTATCAGATGCTGTCTATAAGTACCCTACTTACGACAAAGAAATGTACTCCATTGTGCAAGCCTGCCGCCAGTGGAGACATTACATTCTTGGGAAGGAGACAGTCATCCACACTGATCACAAGCCACTACAGTTCATGCAGACCCAAGGAAAATTGCAGAATGGCCGCCATCAGAAGTGGTCCACATACTTACAACAGTTCCACCTCAACATCAAGTATAAAACAGGAAGTACCAACCGAGTTGTTGATTGCCTCAATCGACCTCCAGTCGCGACACTCTCCACGATGCTAGACTCTTGCGGTCACGAGATCTCCGGATGGCCCCACCTCTACGAGACAAACCCTGACTTCTCCACCACCTACCAAATGTTGGGCGCCAATTCAGTGGTCGCTAATTTCCATCTTCAAGATGGGTTGTTGTGCCGTCTGGGCCATCTTTGCGTTCCATCAAGCGAGCACGCGAAGCTGATTTGGGAAGCTCACTATTGTTGGATAGCAGGACACTTTGGTGTCGAAAAGACAGTGGCAGTGCTGCAAAAACATTTCTACTGACCGAAACTTCGACAGGATGTCGACAAGTATATCAGGTCCTACACCGTCTGCGCTATTACCAAACCGACCACTAAGAAACAGGGCATGTACACCCCTCTTCCTACTCCTGACAGGCCATGGGAATCCATTTCAATGGACTACATGTTGGGCCTCCCGTCCACCAAGAGGGGAAATGACTGTGTTTTTGTGGTTGTTGATCGCTTTTCCAAGATAGCGATTCTAGCCGCCTACAAGAAGAACATCACAACAGAAGCCACTGGCAAGCTCTTCTTTGAACGAGTATGGGTACATTTTGGGATCCCACAAACCATTATCTCAGATCGTGATAGTCGGTTCCTCAACACATTCTGGTCGAGCCTCTGCTCACTACTGGATACCAAGCTCACCAAATCAACTGCCTTCCACCCCCAGATAGATGGCCAAACTGAGGTCGTCAATCGGAAGATTGTACATATCCTGCACATGTACAATTCAAAACACCCTCACACATGGGATGAGAGTCTTCCCTATGTCCAACATAGCTACAATCGAGCCTTGCATAGCTCAACTGGCCACAACCCGTTTCAGGTGGGGTTGGGATTACAACCATTGGGCCCCATGGATGTTGCACTACCCTTGGTGAATACCTCGACCGACTCATTCCCTGCTCCACCAAAAGCTGACAAAGCCACCCGGTTCATTGAGCGGATCCAACACATTCGCCAACAGGTTCAGGATATTCTACAGAAGTCTAATGCCAAGTACAAGCAGTGCCATGATCAACATCGAGTGCCACATAAGTTTCAGGTGGGAGACAAAGTTTGATTGCACTTGCAGAAAGAACACCTTACAGGGCCCCATTGGAAGCTTCGCCCACTCCGTTATGGGTCGTACACCATCACCAAGGCTGTGGGTGACCATGCTTTTGAGCTCAACATTCCCCCTTTCCTTGGCCTGCACCCAGTCTTCAACGTGGCTCTCCTTCGACCATATTTCCCACCATTATTGGACACCTCAAAGATAGCAGAGTAGTTGACACCAACAGAGCTCAACCCTGACTGCATGCAACAGGCATCCAATGATCAAATTGTGGACACACAAATCAAGGTCAATCGACAACAAAGGATCCAACTTTATCGAGTCGTCAAAGCAGGGCATCTCTTAGACCAAGGCAAGTGGCTCACCCGGGGCCAAATTCAGCAGAAATTTCCTCATCTGATGGGGGAACTCAACGCAATGGAGACCATTTCTTCCTAAAGAGGGAGGATTGATCTAGGTGGATATCGGTGGCCACCCACCTTTTCCAACTCGCTCAAAATTATTTTTTAGCAATTTTAGCAATTTACTATTTTTAGCAGTTTTTAACTTCTGGGGCCATTTTGAGTGCCTAAATGAAGATATTTCGGGATCAAGGTTCTCAATGATAGCCGAAGGCTTTGATTGAGCCCCCAAAATGAATCTCCTCGACGATACCTTTCCAGTGGGCTATCGTGCGCCTAAAATGGAGATCGTATGCAAAAGCTATGACCCCGGGAAGTTGATGTACTAACTTACCCAAACCGGGCCCACATGACTTTTGGCGCTTCATCTCCTAGGGTTAGGTTTTTGGATGTCTAGGGTTTTTGACATTCCTGTTTATTGTAAAAAGGCCTTCAGAGCCTCGTTGTAATCATCTTCTTGTGAATGAGCTCAACCGTCACATCTCTTCTCAGAGATAAGCCGCCACCATTCCAACAAGTTTGTTTTCCGCTGCATTTTACAGTTTCAGCTTATTTCCTTATTGAATAGAAAACTAGTTTTATTGTATCTCTGTTATTCTGTGTTAAGCATCTTTTAATAATTTGTATTCATTTTGTTCTGCTCATAAAATCCGGATTAGTATAATTGTATTGTACTATCATTTGAGTTGGAATAAAAGGTTTTGGAGGCTACATTGGTGTAATGCTTTTCATGTGTGGATCTTCTATGTCAATCTGCTTATATGAGGTATAATCTTTCTTATTTTTTGCATTTAAATTGGTGAAAGTTGGCTTTCTAAAAGAATTGTTTCCTAGTAGGATAAGATTAGAAAAGCTAGTTTGCTTCATAATCTTATTGCCCACTTACATTAGATATCTTTGAATTGCTTGTCTATTTAGTTTAATTCTCATGCTTTTCAAGCTTCTTTTGTAGGTGACACCATACTTTTAACAGTTGTGTTTTGCAAGAAATTTCTAAGTTGGAGGTTCTCACACTTGAAGAGGAGGTTGAGCTAGATTGCATCTACCTCACACTTCAAGATCTACAAAGGACATAATCCCTCTGTTTTCCATAAATAAGACTCTATTTGCCCAAAAGATTTCAAGCCACAAGCACCTTCTTCTATCTCTTTCTCTATAAAATTCAACACTTCTTGGTTACCTTTACTGCTTGCAAGTAGATCTAGTTTCACTTATAAGAAATCATATATAGATCTTTACTTATGCATGTTGAGATTTGGGTACCAGGGAAAGTGGTCCCCTTGTGTTTAGGAGTCTCTAAACAGAAAGGGGGAGAGTATTACCGTCATGCTTGTACCAATGTTACCAAAACTGAACCGGTCGACCCCAAAAACCAGAACTGAACTGGAAAAAAAGGGGATAAAAAAACCGGTCACTAAAAATACATAAAATATTCAAATTTTTGAAAAACAAATATATTTTATGTGCATCCATGTGAATCCAAACCATTATACACAAATTTGCAAAGTTTCTCATATATATTCATGTGCACCCATGTGAATCTAATTCCAGAATCCAGATTCCAAACCATTATACACAAATTTGCAAAGTTTCTCATATATATTCATGTGCATCCATGTGAATCCAGATTCCAAACCATTATACACAAATTTGCAAAGTTTCTCATATATATATAACAAGTAATAG
>SNQJ01S0165579.1:0-14549 GCA_010110895.2 Picea sitchensis | reverse complement strand
GAACTATGCTTGTAACCTCTGTTTCATTTTTTAATGAGGTTGCCATGGAGATGCAAAAACTATCCTCACAACTAGTTTCATTTTTTAATGAGCTTGAAATCAGAAAACCATGCTCAAAGTTAGTTTCATTTTTTAATGAGCTTGAAATAAAAAAACCACGCCCAAGAATCCAGGTTCAATCCCTAGACCTCTGTTTCATTTTTTAACGAGCTTGACATAGAAACAAGAACTATGTTGATAACCTATGTTTCATTTTTTAATGAGGTTGCCACAGAGACGCAAAAACTATCTTCGTAGCTGGTTTCATTTTTTAATGAGCTTGAAATCAGAAAACCATGCTCAAAGCTCTTCATGATCATGTATTCCAAGAGGACAATGCTCTGGAAGGACACCATGTCAAGGGACAAAACTCAATCATGGCTTCCAAGATATCTTCACTGGATGGAAGAGCAACACTCTGGAAGGACGCCATGTCAATGGTCGTGACAGGGGTAAGGACATAAAAATCTAAAGACCCTATCGAAGAGATAACCATGTCAACTACTGGATCTAAGTCATTAGAAGATGAAGACATGGGAGACAATGCCACATAATTGACCTGTGGCAAGGGTGACACTGTCTGCATATACGAACCATTTAGGGAGGTCATTGAGTCAGGACCAATGAATGAAAGTTGATCAAAAGTCACTATTCTTCCATTGTGCGGGAAATATATCACACGAAAAAGAGTGGAAACAATATCTTTCATGGAATAAACATAATCTCAACCAAGGAGTAAAGAAAAATCCAAGGGGTCTTGGACTACCATGACGTCAATAAAGATAGTTTTCCCTCCCAAAGTTACAGGAAACTGAGGAAGGGTCCCTAAAGGTTGACTAGTTCTTCTGTTAAAAGATAACAAATTCTGTATAACCGGTGAAAGCTGAGGATAACCCAAAGCTTGCCAAGAAAGAGAGGACAAAATAGTAACAGACGCACCTTCATCTGTCAGCGTTTGAGGAACGTCCTGACCACAAACCTATACTATAATATGGAAAGGAATGTGAGAGGGAAGACAAGGTCCATTTAGCACACCCCAATTGAAAAGGATGGACTCATTACTTGGAGGAGATTCCATGGGAGAAGGAGGAATATCCCCCGGCACGGTAGATTTTGTATCAATGAGAAAAACATGGGCAAAATTGGGCTTACTCTCTAGCGGGAGAGTAGGATTGAATGAAGACGAGATCAGTTCGATAACTTGGGTTGCATTCTCCAAGGGGAGAATGGGGTCGAGGGATGGAAACAGATCAACCATTGGGATTTCACTCTCTAATGGGAGAGTGGGATCGAACGAAGATGGGATAGGATCGACCACCATGTCAACTGGTTCCACTAAGGATGTGACCAGATTGACTACATGATCAACCAGATTGACCGACGAAGGGGACAGATTGATCATTTCGTCAACTACAGGGGGGTTGAGAGAAAGCTTGCGATAAGCAGCTGGAAGTTGAGGCTAGGGGACATTCATGTTTTCTAGTAATTTCGAGGCTTCATCCACACAAGGGAAAAGGTGAGTTTGATGACTCCCTCCACATAACAGACACAGGAACTTGACTCTACTTTTCTTCTTCCCAACTTGATGTTGATGGGAGGTCATCAACATGTTTTTCAAAGGCTGATGACACGGGTTGGCGAGGGTGTGTAGACTAGGCTTCTAAAACTTTGGATAGACCATGGAAATCCTTAAGAAGATGGCTAACCTTACAAATCCTGCAAGGGTACTTGGGCTTGCAGGTTGTCTGGGTGATCTTGACATCATCAACACTCCCAACACGATGAACAGTAACTGGCTTCTTTCCAACATGTCTAAGAACGGTTGGAAGTTTGGATCCTTTCTTATTTTTCTTCTTCTTATTATTTTGTTTATTCTTCTTCTTATCCACTGGGTTACTAGATTCATAGCTTGCACTCGACAAAGAAGATGAAATGGAAGAAGACCTTGCAAGTGACGAAGGCAAAGAAGATCTTACTAGTAAATAAGGTAAAGGATCAACATGAGGTTGATGTTCTTTGGGGGAAATGCTTACAAACAAAGCACTAGCTGCATTCTGGATTACTTGAGTGGAAAACAACCATACCGGTAATCCAATTGTGAGACCTGGAAGGCTGAAAGTAGCAATGTGAGGAGGACCAATGTTTCCGTAAGAAGGAAAAACAAAAGGTTCCCCTGGAGCAGGGGTTCCTTCATTATTCATTTTGGGAACTGACGTCATTAAATAAATATCCAATCTAGAGTCCACTAGGGAAAACAAACAGCACACGCTCAAAATCTAGCAGGAAAGCAAGCAAACAAAACCTTCTCCTAATGAACTCACTAGTTGGTGATGAAATCCAATGTTGCGGGAACAATGTAAGAAGGGGATGAGATAGAGTGGGTGGAAAAGTTACATTGACAACCTGCCTAACGAACTTACACCCTGGTGCAAGCTCCCACACATACTCATGGGTATACCCTCCAAGGAGCCCGAGTGAGTTTGGCCAACGTTGATTCCAGGTACCGTGAAGACTTTCCCCTTTATAGTCACCTCGTGTAAAGAACCTAAAGAGATAGGCAACTAAGGTTACCAATTACTATAGTGATTCCTAGGGAAACAATCGATAGTCTGATCCACATGCAAAGGCAGGGTATCTAGCCCGAAATCAACTTGAAAGGCTTCCACTCATCATTGTGGGTATACCTTCAAGAGACCCCCATAATACACGCAATCTCTACACCAAGACCAACAAAGCATGGTGAGTAACTCTGTCAGTCTCAAGGCAATCTTGTGATTGACCCTTGTGTTAGAAGGGCTTCCCAAAAAAAAATGTAGCAAGTGGATTTCACTGCTCCGTAACATGAGCTTCTATGTTTGTTTGCATCTTTGGAAAGTTATCTGTCACACCTATTCCAAAGCCCTACAACTAATCTAATGTAGGTTTGCTACCAGAAAATATAAAAATGTCTAATCAATTTTTATAAGCGCTTTATTTTATGGCTGTTGTTACTCAAAACGAAAAATGGCGAGGACTATATGGTGTTTTGACCGACTCAAAATTTATGCAAAGAGATGAAGATGCAATCTTTTCATTTCAGTGAAATCTATGCTACGAGAAGGAGAAAACATTTATCATTCCCATATGCACAATGTCCCAAAATATATTAAACTCATCAATATCAATATCTTCAAGAAATCGAATGCAAGGATGCCCCCAATCTAATGTAAAGCAAGAAATTACAAATTTTGTTTCAATGATACACTAAAAGCAATAGAGAACTTCTTCAAAACAAAAGCAACCCAAACAAAGTTTCTCTTTTAACACGATTTATTCACAAAAAGAAGTATTCTTTCATTGAACAATTCTAAAGAAAAACAACGCTTTGTAACTGAAAGACACTCAAAGCAAGAGACCAAATCTTTCAAAAGAAAACAAAGCAAAAATAAGGCAAAGATGGCTAAAAGCAGTTTCAAAGTTGTCAAGCAGACTATAAACAGGCCCAACAATTCACCCCAAAACCAAATCCAAGGTCTAGGTAAGGAAAAACCATCAAAAATCAACATTTTCACAATTTCTACAGGCTGTAGACTAATACAGTGCGTAAATCCCTGATTTTCGCAAGCTAGATACGGGTAGGGTGCGGAGTGTCTGCACTGGTCTAAATAGGTAGGGTGTGGAGTTTCCGCACTGGTCTAAACAGGTAGGGTGTGGAAATCCTAAGTCATCGCACTGTCCCTCAAAGCAGAGTGCGGAAATCAAACAAAAATGGAAAATATTAAAAATTAAGAAGGTTTTCTAGTGAAGTTTAACAGTCAGAGAGTTAAGTTGGATCTCCCAGTGAATCAAAAAACATAATCCAAGTAATCAAAGAAAGAAAGCAAGGCAAACTAGGAAAATAATTCGTTCCTCAGTATGGTTGCTAATTTTGTTGTTGGATAAATTGGTAAATGCAGACATAAACTAATCTCCCTAGATCCACCTAGATCTAGAACAAAACAAGACAAACATGGCACTTTCCCTAGGCTCTGATCATCGAATTTACTACCGAACAAAAGATGAGAGACATACCTTTAAGTGTCTCTTCCTTATGTCTTTGTTGTTCCTGTTTCACTACGGTGCTCTTGTAATACTGATCCTGCAGTGAGACACAAACCAATCAAAGTGAAAGCAGTAAAAGTATATTCAATGACAACCTATGCATTTGATCAAGGAATTATGCAATAAAATAAAGATAATTCTATGGGAAAGAAGCATGCCACTATATTATATTAAATAATAGGAAGAGAGATTACAACTGGATGCCTTGATGTTGTAAGGTTCCTTCCCACAATTCCTTGCTTCCCACACACTTCTTGCTCCAAGGATTCTGAGACCATGGATCTGATAGCTATTCACAATCTATCTTAACAAAGCCAAGCTCAACATAAATTTCCCAAGATCAATCCAACTCAAAACCTCATCAAGCTAAATTTCTCCATGAGAAATCCTCTCCTTTTATAAGATGAAGAGGATAAGGCGAGAAGGTTAGGATGATCCCACTAAATCATGAACGAGTAAAATCCAAACCATTCGGAAGACACCTCTCCATAGAAGTTTCTCCTTCTAGAAGCATCTAGAAGATGCTCGTTTTTCCCACGTATGAAGGCCACCGCACCCTAGCAGTAATGCAGCCCACGGAATTTCCGCAACCTAGCTATAGTGTAGCCTGTGGAAATTAGGCATTTATGCACCCTATGTATAGAGCACCCTGCGGAAATCTTCCTTAATAGGGTTTTTTACAAAGGAAAATACAACTTCTTCTCCCTTCTTTCTTCAGGAATTCAGGCCACCGACCCCTCTGAAGACAACATATAGGTTTACATCATTAATGGTCATAAAGGTGATGAAAATAATGTGTAATAGATGCGTGTTTACATAACAAGCATCAATGCGTACATAAAAATAAAATAACCAATTCTATTATAATTATTACGCACCGCTGTCATCTTTTTTTTGTTATATGTTGTATAGGTGCTCGTATAAATACTATGCACCAAGTTGTTCTTTTTTGTTTTATATCACATCAGTGCTCATATAATTTGTACACAGTCGTGCCTATATTATCATGTGCACTCGAGGGAAGTGAAATTTTGAACATTTGAGGTAGATGTTGACATCTTTCTTTGTTACTAAGCACCAATACATATATTATATGTAAAGCATTGATGCATATTGTAATCATGTGCACAATACTATTTTGAAATGATAAATATAATCGTATGTTATGTCGTTTAAAGTAATGATGTTTTTTCAAAATTTTTAGAACTGGTGTTGCAAAGTAATTAATATGCACCGATGTGTATGACTCAAAAAAATGCATCAATGTCTATTTTATAGCACACACCATTTAGTGAGTTCAAAATAATACAATGCACCAATATGTATATATTTTAATTAATTTCTTTTTTTACAAATTTTCAATTAATCAGATCAAAATCAAATATTTTTTAATAATAATATTGATTTTTATATTTTTATTATTGCGTTTTGATATAATGATTGCATCATTCCATTATCCAATGGATTACAACTCTATTATTTGTAACAATGTAAATCATCCATATATTAATTAATCAACAACACAACATTTTATAACATTAGACGATGCAATAAAATGAGAAACCCATTTTATAATATATGAATAAGAGACCTATCATCATACAAAATGGGACAACGTAAAGGTCCACAATCAAAATGCAACCAATATGTAATTGTTACACTTATTGGTAACCTATCAACATCCAATTGGGACAATATGTCCAATACATTAAACAAAATGTTAATATGTAATTGTTACACTTATTGGCAACATGTCCTCATGCAATTAGGACAATATGTTGAGTACATTAAACAAGATCCCTGATTTTCACAGACAAATATTTCAAAACATACAACTTGCAGTAATATTGAATTATATTTATTGTCATTCATCACTTGAACTACTGTCAATGCTCAAGCTGTGTGCATGCCTCATGTCTTCATCACTTGTAGGCAATATTGTACTTTGGTTATTTAACCTAATGCTTTCCTAGTCGGCTTGTTTTTTATGTTCTGCCTCTTCATGTTCCATCTACAAACATAGAAATAAAGTTTAATAAGTATATCTACATTTATATAGTAAAATATACATGATTGGGTAAATAAATAAGAGTACCATAGCAACCACTGTTTCATAAATAATACACAATCTTTTGAAACCATGTTGCATGTCGTCTCTCAAAATATCTTATGTTGGTTGCACTCCATACTTTGTTTCCTACATGTTTAATACACCATGACAAACTATCATAGTCGATATGATTAATATAAAGGCTTCCTATTGTCCATTAATTATAAAACGAGGGAAGTTAAATTACATAGCTAGTTGTTACACACCAAATTTCCGCTCTACTAAGTTACACACTTATGTATTGTATTCTACTAAGTTTCATAAACGTTAAAACCATGAATAAATGTTGGTTGTGTTCCCTAAGACATGGTGAATGAGAAAACATTGAGAAAATGTTGAAACCTAACCACTTTCCCTAAGTTTTGAGCCTTGTTGGAGTATCAATGCTCCTCTTCTCATGTGTAGGGAGCATTGATCCTTGATCAATGATATTTTCTCAACTATGTGGGAGCCTTAGTAACACTCTGTGGCCAATGTTGGGGCAGAATTAGTCTTGTTAGGGAAACCCACGTTTTTCTATGGGCCAATCCCGAGATACTCTTGAGTAGTTGTAGTCGAGGGATGACCCATGAAATCGAGTCATCCATATTCCCTCCATTTTGGGTACTAAATCCTAACCTAAGGAGTGAAGATCTCAACCATTCCCTTGAATTGTTATGGTGGTTAAGATTCTTAGGTTTTATATAAACAAGGCCATTCATGGGTAAAAGGGAGAGAGAATTTTGAAGAGTATGAAACCTCTATTCTTGGGATATTCAGAGATAGTTCAGAAGCATTCTCATTATCATAAAGTGGTGTACAAAGGGGGTTGGAAAGGAGAATCTTGGAGGAAAGCTTACATCACATCAACATGGTTGTAAGTATCCAATGTTTCTTTCATTAATATAACTTGGCCTATTTCCTCATTCTTGTCTTGCTCAAGTTAATTCATGATTGTCTATTTTGTTAGCTTAGTTAGATTAATTTTTATCTAACGTTGCACAATTAGAAGAGAGGGGTTGTTTTTGTTTTTGTAGTAAGATTGGAAGAATGGTTTATGTGTTCTAACATTGGAGCAGCAAGGGAAACCTACGGGAAAAAGGTTAGATCTTATTTTCTTTCTCCTTCTTTTAAATTTCATGCATAAATAGATAGGAAAGAGGAATGTTAGTGTCCACTTGTTCTCTTCTATCCTAGACTGAAGAAAACCCGGCTAGGGGAAGTTCAACCTGTCCGTAGGGTGAAATTTCTCATAATAGAAAAATGACGACTCCACTGGGGGACAATTGTTTCCTTGGTTTTTATCCCTTTTTTCTTGTGTATCGGTTAATGAATTCTTGGTTTTTGTACTTTTCTTTGTTTTTAGTCTTCTTTAAGAAGATTATAAAGTCTATAGCATGTTACCTATTTAATATAGGCTGAGCCTTAGACTGTTTGATGCATTTTTCAGACACTAATGCTCCCCCTTAGTGGCCTACAGAGTGTTAGTAACACTCCCTACCATTTTTTTTGGGAACATTACCCAATGAGTAGCGCCATGTCTCCCTTATTCCATGAGCATTAGTTCTGCTTCTGGCTTAGTTTCATTCCTTTATTCCTTTGTCTCTCATATTTTTTACTTACACTTTTGTTTTAGAATCTCTTATCCTTTAGTGTGGCTTTGATTGCTTCAAGTTAAGGGATTTTCTTTGCTTTTTGTTGCCTCTTTTCATTTGATTATCTCCTGTCAAGTTGTGAATTACACATGACTATCATAAAAGGTTAACCTAATCCTTTATACAAGCCTATGTTTTCAGTAGCTTGAGCCTCATACCTGGAGGTGTTAAGACCTCTGTCACAATTCTTACAAATATTTTGAAGTGTTCTATTTGATTTCTTTTGGAGTCTTTTCTTTGATTTGGAGATTTTACAATTTTCTTTGTTGAGTTTCTTGTTTTGTCTTTTCTAACAAACTCTTTGTCAAGAGTATTCCTAGACTCTTTTGCAACTTTGCATTGGCAATTAACCTTTTCTATTTGGGATTTGAGGTTTCGACAAGTGATTTACTTTTTCTTTAAATCTTTGCATTCTTATTTGAACGTTTGTTAAAGGCATTCTTGCATTTGCTTTAAGTACTTGTCAATATTTTGAGTGCATATTTTGTTTGATATTTTTGCTTCATGATCGTTTGTATCTACATTGGATTCTTTCATTGAAACTAAGGAAGTAGAAAGAACTTGCATTTGATTTGAGTTCATTGCATCTACAATCAAACGAACATAAATTTTGCATTCTAGTTGTTGGGTGGTGCATTTTTGAGCTTGCATTTTAAAGAAAATTAAATTGCATTCAAAGAGTAGTTTATGTTTCTTTATTTGAAAGTTGTAATTGCTTCTTTGCTTCAAACCTCCTGCTCCTTTTTATATACAATCTTCATTAAAAATTAAATATTGCATTGGATTTATATTTTCTTTTGAATTATTCTTGGAGTTAAGTGTCACACATCATCATCAAGTTGCATCCGCAATTCATTTTGAGTAACAAAAAACCATAAAAGGAACAAGTGCATAATCTAAAATCAATTAGATCCTTTCTTTATTAGAAAATGACCACAAGTCTAGGAGTTTAGGGCCTTGGTTGTAGCATGGAGAGTAAATTATCCAAGGCCACTTAAATGAGATTGTAGAATAATAGAGAGTGTCGAAATGCAAGTAGTAATAACTGACGTTTGTCAGGATAGATCCTCTTATATGGGAGTTAATCATGAGGTCAAGTGAAGTGATGGTTTGAGATCTCCCCTCTTCCATGTTTTGATGATTACAGCTTCATGAGACATCCTCCAAGACACTGACTAAGTGATTCGGCCTGTGAGAGAGCCCATAAGTTGGGTGTGTCATTCCTCTCTGAGACTAAGATGGAACATTGTGTGCCCCTGTGTGGGGAGGAGGCCCATGACATGGGTGTGTCGTTTGAGATGAAACGATGTGTACCCTTATGAGGGGTGAAGGTGCCCATGTGATGGGTGTATTTTTCTCCTCTGTGTAGAGATTTGAGATGATGTGGCACTCCAGATGGTTCTCCTATGAGACTCAGTGAGATAGAGATCTATTAAGTAGGACATCCCTGTGGTTGATCACAGGTGGACGTGACCCTAGTGGTTGAGCACTAGTGAGTGTGTGTTCAAATGATTCTCCTGTGAGACTCAATGAGAAAGAGATTTGTTGAGTTGGATGTCCCTATTGTCGAGCACAGGTGGGCGTGCCCCTAGTGGTTGAGCACTAGTGGGTGTGTGAGATCCCTTGCTATATTGTCTAAGAGTTATATTTACCTAAATCTTAATTGTGATGTAAAGGGTATAGGTCAGCCCCACCATAAAGTGAAAGATAATTAATGTAAAATATAATTAATATGGTAATTATTAATTATATTCTAAGTTACTAAGGTCGTCCCTGTTGTGCCAGTAGACACTACTTTTGATGTGTCCAGTCTAGTAAAAATAAAGGTGCTTTCCCCATTGAGGAAACACAACAGACATGTGATTTTGGAAATTTCATCAAGTACATATTCTAGGGATGAAGTGCACACCTCTCTTGGGAGCTAGCCTTCTTGGTTTTTGAGAGCACCCTTTTGTGTGCTAGGTCTATGGTGTTGGATGTCTTTCTCTTGAGAATATAACAAAGGATTGTTGGGTTTTCTTCCCTTGTTGAGAAGGGTTTCCCCAGATATTTATTGTGTTCTTTTGCATGGTATTTCTTCTTGCAATCTTGGTTATTGCAACAATTGTTAATGGTGTAGCTGCATTTGTCTATGGTTCAAGTAAATGCTAAAATTGAAATAAAACTCATGCTTGAGCCTAGCATAGTGAAAATTCAACATGGGAACAGAGCATAGGTCTTGAAGAACCCATTGCATAAGAATTCAAAGAAAACTGTCCTCTTTTGCAGAACCATACGACCATCCAAGGGTTTCCAGAAATCTGTACGACCCTCTCTTGTTTGGCCATTTCAACACCATAAAATTGGGCATTGGGGATAAAATTTGTAAAGGAGTGTACAACCTCCTTCAACACACCTCCAACAAGTTTTAGATTGCATTTCTAAGCATTTTGGATTTTTGACCCTAGGGTTTCTAGGGTTTCACAATTTTCTGCAGAAATTTCTATCTTAGGGTTTCTACAGCTCATTGAAGGAGATTTTTAGCTCACCATTGTTCTTTTGACCTTCAAGGATTATTTTTAGCATTCATAAGCCCAACAAAACTTAAGTTTTCTTGCCTATCATAGCTGTTAGGTTTTCTATCCCAATTGACAAGGGTTTGTGAAGAATATGAAAATATGATGAAAAGAACCTTGGTGGAAGATAGGCTTGATGGATCAAGCAACTTCAATTCCTGGAAGTCAAGACTTCAGATCACTCTTGAAGAGGAATATCTATTGTGGACGATATAAAAATATTTACCAAAGACAACTACCAATGAAGAGAAGGAAGAAAGGAAGGAAGATGACGTCAAGGCAAGGGATATAATCATATACTCAAGCTCTTACATTAAAGGGCCAGCTTCAAAATATCAAGATGAATAAAGGTGACACCATTTCTATATTCTTCATGAAGATGTTAGAGATCATAGATCAGCTAGGTGCAATTGGAGAAATCATATAAACACTCTCAAGTATGCACTTGTATATATTATTTGTATCATTGTCATAAGGGTATTTGTAGGAGGAAGGAACCTTTGTTGAAATCATGGATCCAGAGGGGTCTCAGTGCATTCTGTTAGCTCCCAAAATGAAACTGTCCTTTTGGTTGAGTTTTGTGGTGGATAGCATGGCTATTGGTGGTTTTCTCAATTCATTTTTGAGTTTTTTATAGTTAAAAAACTTGGGCCTTAGTTTTTGTCTTAGAAAATAATACGACCCATAAAAGTATTCTTTTCAAAAAAATTATAATTCACTTTCAACAGCTAACGTGTGTCTAAAAGTTGAGTGTTAGCTGGGGAAAGTGTCGACTTTCAGCAGCTAAGGAGCGCCTCTCATAGGTATGGGCACTGTTGAAAGTGGTGATTTTCAAAATATCCAAGAATCAGTATCACGGGTCGTGTGTTGGTGAAAGTGCAGACTTTCCACAGCTAAGGAGCGGTTTTTACAAGGTCGTGCGCTGGTGAAAGTGAAAAATTTCCACAGCTAAGGAGCAGTTCTTAAAAGGTCACGCGCTAAGGAAAGTGAAGACTTTCAACAACTAACGAGGATTTTCCACATGACCATGCGTTGGTGAAAGCGGTAAGTATGAACAGATAAGGGGCGTTTTCCACGGGCCGTTGGCTGAAGAAAGCAGGAATCACGTGCGTGATATCCACGTCTAAAGGCAAATGATGATATGATCATCCCACGTCAGGAAAATCCAAATCATGCATTGATGAAAGTGGGTAATGATGGAAACTCGATTTTGCACGTCAAAATAGGATTGCAATGCGAATCCGGCTCTGAAACTCACGCTCCACAATCATGGCATTAGGGATGGCAAGTTTGAATTCAGGGGTGCAGGTACAGAGGATGTACTGCTGGCCTGATAACATCAAATCAAATATTTCTTTCCATATCACACCCTGTTCACGGAGGTCTTTCAAAGTTTCAAATGTTTTAAAGCAGAGCCGACTCCCGAAGTACTTTCAACAGCGCAGAACCTCGGCTCGACCAGCAGTTACAGGGGTTACAAATTGTCAGGATCTTCAAGTTATAGAATGGTCAGGAAACACAGTGGTGCTCTACTCAAGAGAGAGTTGGATAACCTGTCCTTTTTACAGACACACCCCGAAGTCCAGAGAAATTTTTCAAACGCAGGGTGTATTGAATTCGTTGAAAGATTGCAAATTGGTTGCCACCAGTCTACAACAGAAGATTTTGCCAAGAATTTCGATGGGTGCAAAGCTCTTGTTGGGTCCATGGAGATTAGAGTAGATGAAGCTACCATTACTGCAGCAACAAGCCTACCAAGAACTGGTCAGAGATGGTTTAAAACCACTGCTCCCAAAAATTTGGATTTCAAAGCTTATTTGAAAGAGGGGTACAAGCACAAGGCATGGAGAAAAGGTATGTTGGTTTCCTATCTAGAAGAAGAATGGCATGATCTGTTCAAAGGCATCCAACTATACATTACCTCAGAGGGCAGGTATGATAAAGTTATGATGTATCACATCAAACTCATGGACCATTTCACAGGCAAGACTCCCCTTAATTTACCTTTTTTCCTACATAAAAGTTTGACTAAGGTTTGCAAGAAGATTAGGGCTCAACCCTTGAGCATAAAAAGTACTCTATGCCAATTCGGCCTCATAAAATTAATCATCCTGGAGGAATTGAAATAGCAGGGAAGGAGATGGGATCATTTTTTATTCTGGGAGGGTTTTGAAACACAGAGCCAGCTTGCAAATGAACCAGGGAAAGGTTCAAAGAAACAATCTTCTCCTCAAAGTAGTTCAAGAAAAAGAAGGACCCTGCCAGGACCTTCAGAAGACAGAGTTTCTGGAGTAAAGCGCTGCAGGTCGAAGAAAAGGTTAAAATTTGAGCAGACCATAGAGCATCCTACAGAGCAGAATACAGGGAAGAATATATTAAACTTGCCCTATTTAGATTCAGAATCAGAGCAGCAAGATCAATGCCCTGTCATCGAGAATCCTGAGTAGTCAACTGAGTGTGCACAAAACTATGAGACCTTCACTCATACAGAAGAGGGAGAAACATCAAAAAGCTCCAAATCAAAGAAGTCTCAGAAGATCAAGCATATGAAAGAGGTAATTGCCAAGCAAGAGGTTTTGGAAAGGGTAATTAAAGAAAGGTATAAGAAGTTGTCTGAGAACTTCGAAAAAACAAATATTGCATTTGAGAGATTGGCTAGGGAAAGTGTTAAAGAGAAGAAACGAAAGAAAAAACTCACCAAATATTACAATAGCCTGTGGTGGCTTGCCAAACGCGTTAAAAGGCAGATAAGAAGGTTAAAACAAAAACAAAGGAAAAAATCTCATCCAGATATGAAGGTTCTCGCTCAAGTCGTCGTTAATATGCAACGTGAGAAATCAGAGACACACTGAGTTTTGATGAAATCAAAATTTTGGAGGTGAAAACTAGTTTTGAGCACAATCGGGTCTTTCACCAGCGTAAAGCAATATTTTGTGACTCGTTAGCTGTGGAAAGTGGTGACTTTCAACAACTAACCCGCTAAAAATTAAACGAGTTAGCTGTTGAAAGCTAGAAAAGTATTTTTTGAAGGCAAGGACAAAACAATTCATTCCAAACAGGTTTTGAAGGAGCTCCAGGGTATCAATGGGCTATCAGATCACATGCAAAGGGTTCAACATCAAAGGTTCGAGAGAATTTTGGCAACACATGCAAAACCATTTCCTCAAAAATCGACCATGAACGTTGGGGAGATCCAACTGTCAAGACAGGTGTCCTGTTATTCTTCACCACATCGTAGATACCAGGAGCTGAAGGATGCAGATGGAAAATTTTGGAGATTGAAGATAGTTTGAGTTCTAAGTTTAGTATTTAAGACTTTATTTTCTAGTTGTTTAGATAGAATTGAATTGTTTTTATTAAATACAGATCCCTGTTTTTAGGATCTGTAAAATTGTTTGTAAGAGGCTATAAATGCTTGTTTTTGATATGAAACAAGGGTTCAAACTGGGAGACATTTCATGCTATTGTATAGAATCTTTTTGCAGAAATAAAGTGGAGTTTCCTTTCATTTGCAATACCAGAATTGTTCATCTTTCATTCTCTGTACTTTAATTTCAATTTATTTTAGTTCATAAAGACTGTTACCTCTTTGTTGAACTCATAGTCTTGAAATTGAAGGATTCCTTGTTGTCTTGTATTAGGCCCTACTTTCACCTGTATTGGCAAATCAAGAATAGTATTCTCCATCCTCTCTTTCAATTATTTGATCTGGCTATTGTTTACTGAAAGCACTGTATCTTTAGATGTGTGATGAGTTCTTTCTTATACAAATCATTGAAGACCCCATTGTCCCAAACACACAAAAAATGTTAGTTCTAAGTTACCAAGCATCCTTAGCCTACAACCCTAAGGAGTTTCTTGGAGTGATAACAAATTGGCGTCGTTGCCGGGGAGACGGAATTCAAGCTCTGCTTTCCTGGGATACGACATAGAGTTAATATTTGATGATAGACAAAGATTAGAAATTTTCGGTTGGTTGTAATCATTTATCTGGCGACTCCACAAATTCATCCAGGCTCCTAAGAGGATCAGTACTAGGGCGAATCCTCAAGAATCACCGATCACACCAGTGTCCAATCCAGAATCAATTCTCAGAAAAGGAAAGATGATTCAAGGTCAAACTTCAAGAGC